>JACJUY010009621.1:0-10206 GCA_014220935.1 Platorchestia sp. MABIK | reverse complement strand
GATCGCCTCTGAGAGAGATGAGGCGGTCGGGGAAATGTTGTCGCAACAAATTCATTGAGCCTCGTGCCAATTTATAGGGATGAAATTGAAGGTCTTCATGGAGAATTCGTCGAACAGTGGTGTCAGAAATTCCCATAGCAGCTGCGTGTTTGCGAGCCGAACGCCGGGGAGAACGCACAACTGACTGCCTCACTTTTTCGATATTTTCCGGAGTTCTGATGATCCGTTGAAGTCCATTTCTGGGTTTAGCGACACTTCCACACTCCCGAAATGAGTTAACCCACGACAGAATGGAATTACGCCCAGGAACGAGTCTGTGAGGAGGAATTTCAAAGCGAGCGCGGAAGGCACGTTGCGTAGCAACAATTGAGCGACCGTTAGAAAAGAAGCTCTCGACTGCGAAGGCCCGCTGCTCTCTAGACCAGAGCATGATGGCAACTGACTGGCGGGAGAAACAAACTTGGGAACTTCCATCTCCAGATGCGCCCCCTCTCGCCCCTCTACCCGCTCAACTCACCGCGCGGGAATTTTTTCAAATAAGTAAGTTTCTCTGGCGCACCCTGTAGAATAGATCGCTGAGCACCGAAAGGTTTCGTAGCTGTCTTATGTTTTGCAGTAGATATATGTCTTTCTATCAGGGTTGCGGAGTCAGAGGAATAAATGTGCGACTCCGACTCCGACTCCGACTCCGCCTTTTCAGAATTTTGCGACTCCGACTCCGACTCCACCTTTCCAGAATTTTGCGACTCCGACTCCGACTCCACCTTTCCAGAATTTTGCAACTCCGACTCCGACTCCACCTTTCCAGAATTTTGCGACTCCGACTCCGACTCCACCTTTCTAAAATTTTGCGACTCCAACACCGACTCCACCTAATCACAATTTTGTGACTCCAACTCCACCTATTTACAATTTGTAAGATGAAAATTACTGCTTCCAGGTATTGCAACCTGTACATATGGTTATTATGATTTTTATTTACGAACGACTTTTAAATTGGCAATAGAATGTTAAAAATCAAGTTTTACTAATATATTTCTACTAGTTTACACGATTCTTCAAAAATGGCAGGATTCGATAGTTTTCTTTAAAAAAGTCCCAAGATATAGATGACAAACAAATGGATCTACCCTAATAGTACCCGCGATTAAAATATTTTTGTACTTGTGCACTGGTGAAACTCTTATCACTAATACGGTCAATTAGCATCCTTATGAACATCACAGACGCACACACCAACCAAGCCAGCAATAACTGTGTAATATTTTTAAAATCATTATTAGCAAAGAAGTTTTTAACAAATTTTCCATATCTTTTTTCCACGATTAACTACATTTTCTCAACAATGTATTTAATTTTCAATCAAATTTTTTCATTTATAAACACAAGTGAGCAGATGTTAGGTTTTTCACATCATTTGAATGGGATTCATGATACCATCCAATCAAGCTAATTCCCATTGTAAAAACATAGGGGAAATTAAGTACAAAAACACATTTTATTAATAAATTGATGGAGACACCTAGCGTTTCAATATATATATTTTGTTTTTTTTTTGTGCGGACAAATTTCCACCGTAGGTTGAGAACTCAAAATAAATCAATTTTCACGAATGATTAAATGCCCAAAATTCCTTAGTTTTAGAGTTGTGAGGACTCAAAGAAACTTTGAAACCTAAAGTGTGACACCACGCGCGTGCCAATGTTAGCGCTACCTTTTTCACTTCAAATTAATCCAAGTCAAGTTCATTTTAATCTAAGTCAAATTCATTGTAATCCAAGTCAAATTCGAATAAATCCAAGTCAAGTGCGAATTAATCCAAGTCAAATTCAAATTAATCCAACTTTAGGTTGAGTAAGGAATTGACACAATCACTCATTAATTAGAGCGTTTTTTGCATTAAATATGTTTTTATTGGGTGTCATGAGAAAGACAATTGTTTCTCCTTTTAGCAAGGAATACATAAAACCATCGCCTGTGTTACAATATAAAGACAAGCGGTCGTAAAATGTGCTAAGTATCCAGCATCAGGAGGCGGAGTGTAATTCAGATCTTTGTGAGGCGTAGAAGATACCTGTCAAATACATGATATAACCAGTTCACTTTGTTTTGTACGACTCATTGAAGTTATTTTAAATTCTGCATTAATGTCAGTATGCATCCATTCAAATATTTATGTTCAAAATGTAATATCATGTTACACATAGCGGTATTGGGGATGTTTTCACTCTCATATAGAGGTTTACATATTTGAAATTTCACTTTATCACATGTATGAAATCATATACATGCGAATACATAAGAGAACTATGGGACGTTGTGTAGATTTAATCTTTAAGAGAAGTATACAAACGCGATTCACTGAGTATTTATGCACGATTCCGTTTGAATATAATTGATAGGAGTACATTACACAGATACATTCCTGCATTAGCAATAAAAATGTTGTCATCTCCTCAAATTAATAGGCCAAGGCAAATATATCATCTCTGTCGATGAGATATATTGCAACTTCTTTTTACGAAAATCTATTGGACGAGCTAAAAAGGACTTTGTTGCTATATTTTTTAATGGATTAAATCTACATATCATCCAATGATAATCTTATTTAGTAGCTTGTATATGTGATTTGATACATGTGATAAAGTGAAATTTCACGCATATAAATCTCTATTCGAGTGGAAATAATTCCTCAATACTACTATGTATTTGTGTAACATAAAATTACCTTTTGAGCATAAAAATTTGAATGAATGCAAACTGCCATAAATTTAGAATTTTAAAAGAACTTTAGCGAGTAGTATAATACGAATTTTTTATAATTGACTGGTATCTTTTACGCCGCTCAAAGATCTGAATCCCACTCTGCCTCCTGATGCTGGGGACTTAGCACATTTCACGACAGCTTGTCTTTAGATTGCAACACTGGACACCGGCGGAAATTTTATGTATTCCTTGCTGAAAAGAAAAACGATTGTCATGCTCATTACATAAAATTAAGGCATGTTTAAAACAAAAAACGCTCATATTAACGAGTGATTACGGCAATTCTTAACTTAACTTAGGACTGCTTTAATTTGAATTTGACTTGGATTAAATTGATTTTGACTTGGATTAAATTGACCTTGACTTAGATTAATTTGAAGTGAAAAAGGTAAAGTCTTGATGGGTGAAAAGGGGAAGGTGAAGTCTTGAAGTTCCTACCCCACTAAAACAGGTTTTTGAAATTTTTACGATGAGAACTGCTAGCATTGTACGGTTAGGAAAAGTATCTGCAGTTTCAAGCTATTAAGCATTGAATAATGTTTGCACGTTTTATTAATTTAATGAAATAGCTACGAGCGTTTATCCTTGGTGACTGTGTTAATTTCCTAACCAACGTTTATATTGCAAATTTTTCGTAATTGTAAAATGCTTGCAGGTTTTATCGTAAAAATAACAAAAAACTGCTTTAGTGGCACGCACGAGATCTCCCACTTTGAGTTTTAAAATTTCCTTAAGTCCTTATAACTCGAAAACGAAGGCGTTTCGATATTTTATCATTCGTGAAAATCGATTTATTTTGAATTTTTGTACCTATGATTGAAATTTGCCCGCACAAAAAACGCCCTATATAGTGTTGATTATTTTTATCAAATAAAATACCAAGTGTCTTCTTTAGCGAATAAATGAATAAATAGATTTGGGTATTTCCTGTGCATAACTTCTATGTTATTACAATGTTCAATTCAATATTGAACAAATAAAATTGGTTGGTCCGGCTTGGTTGGTTGGTCTGTCCCTTTCACGCTCTGAAAGGACGCTTAATGATCGTACCCGTGATACGAGTTTCACCAGTGCACAAGAACAAGAATATTTTAATCGTGGCTACTATTAGGATGGATTTATTTATTTGTCATCCACATCTGGAAGATTTGTTTAACGACAATATCGAATCACGTCATTTATGACGGGCCGTGTACACTATTATAAACATATATATATATTACCGACAGGAGTCTTCTGAGTAGGCAAAGTAGGCAGTGCATTTCCTGATAAGCATAGATAAGCATCAACAGTTTTTCTGTTCATAAGTATGCTCTGATTTAACGAAATTACAATAGTTGATTCAATTCCTATGCTCAAAATCCCCAAAATTTTGCTCATACACACATGCAGATAAGGTAGGCAAGATTTGCACTCCGCCTTTTTTTTCTGTATCGACACTATACAGAGTAACAATGCAGAAAAAGTGACATATTGCAGCTCAAACAGTTTTATATCTCGGCTACAATAGGCCAAAGTTGTTCTGCTTTCGTCGCTGGGGCCTAACATTTTCGGAACATTTTGTTTACCAATAAAAACCAATTTTAGCTTCTCTGTGTGTAATATGATACTGTCTTTTATTCTCGTTTGACTTTTTATTATGTATTTGACACTTCCTTATTTTAATAAACGCCCATGTTCTTTTTACTTTATATTTCTGATGCTTTTTGGATCGTTTTCAGCAAGAAAATTTGTACGATCGCAGAAATGCAACAATCACTGCAGCAGAGATAGTGCATTGCTCTCAGTTACAATGTGAGTGTAACTAAGTGAAGTATTTGCTAGTGTTGTGATACTATTTTCACTGCAGCTCTTTTACATTGCATTTAATTTTTTCAAATGTTCCAATACCGATTTTGATTACCATACAAAATTTCCAAAACTTTCTTAAGAAAAAGTCATTAATTATATAATACTGAGAAACAGACACTATTTTAGTTTGGAAAATTGTGAAAACATAATTATGAAAATCTCCATTTCAGCATATGCTTACTTAAAAACTTTGGAGTGATCAGCAGATAAAAATTAAACATGAAAATGAAATGACAAAATACAACATTACTCTTGAAGAACCAAACAAATTTCAAGGAACAACTTTAGAAATGAGCAGAAATTTTCATTATTAATGCATGTCAACTTGACCTTAAGCAAGGAAGTAGACAAAACAAAGAAATGAATTTGAAGTACATAGGCACTACATATAGCTGAAAAAATCAACTAATATTACAGTTATTAACATGAAAATAAGATAATTGAATTTTCATTATCAAAAGCCATTTCGTAACCTGAAAACTAGAACTCTTTATATATCAGACCATAGCTTCAGGTTTTTGACAAAGACTAGTCATTATCAATATATCATAACCTAAAGACTAAAAATATTTATGATCACAACATAACTTTTGGTTACTGCAAAGACAAGCCATTATAAATCAATACACCAAAGCAACATCAAAAGAAAGACTAGCAAAAATCGTTTTAAGGAACCACTGGTATAGAATATAGACACAGTAAGAGCGTACAGAGTTACCACTCTTTATGTGAGTACAATGTATTGCATCAGCTGACCTGTTCTGCAAGGAACTTGCAACACATTAACTACTATTTTCTAGATCCTTTGTATTAATTGAAGGGGGAATGAGAGAAACAGAAACAAACAGAACGAATGTGCGTTGCTTTCAATAACGAATTCCGTTTTTTTCACTGTAATATATGCATTATTGCTCCAGTACGAAAATTATACCTCACACTCGTGGGGATTACATAAATATGTGTGCGACCCACAATGACCATTGATATCAATGACCATTGATCGTATTAAGTGATAGGTGTAAATACGCTGTTTCGAACCTCGAATAAAATAATCAATAAAAACATTGCGTATTTTTGTAGCTTTTCAGTTATGTATTTTAACTCTGTTTTGTTTACTTCGGTTTTAAACAATTATGAATTATTTTTGCAAAAATTTGAATCGAAGACACCTATAAATAGCGACTCCAACCTCGACTCCACCACATCCGAATGAATGACTCCGACTCCGAGTCCGACTCCACCACATTCGGAAATGCGACTCCGACTCCGACTCCACACACATTCAGAAAAGCGACTCCGACTCCGACTCCACACACATTCAGAAAAGCGACTCCGACTCCACCCTAAAACATGTGACTCCGGCGACTCCGACTCCCGACTCCGACTCCGACTCCGCAACCCTGCTTCCTATGTCATGTATTTTAGCAGAAATTGCACATTTGCAATACTTACGACGACATTTTGCACTGTCTCCTTCAATTTGCTGCGACCAATCGTTATACCTTGGATTATTCAGCCACTCGCTTCTGAACTTTTGCGTGTCCTCTTTTTCCATGGTGGTTTGAGCTTCTCGATGAATGCTCGCATCAGCGTGCAGTGTAGCCACCTCCATTCAAATGACAGCGTGGGACAGCGTGAAGCGTATGCACGCGTCAGCGCCAACGTGTTCAGTCTGGCCGTAACCTAAGAGTTAGATCCAAATTTCAAATATTTTTTATTGGATCTTTTGACCCAAAATCAATGAATTGTGTTTTACTCGCGTTTAGCTTGAGACCATTTTGGTCATATCATGACTTGAGGCTGATCAACAGGGCTTCAGCTCCATTTTTCGTCAGTGGTATTCCTGCTACAGAGCTTGTCATTGCAATTTGGACATCATCTGCATACATAGAGATTCGGGTGTTAGAAGGCATTGGAGGGAAATCGTTAATGAAAATAGAAAACAATGGCGGACCCAGAATGGATCCTTGAGGAACACCAAAGTTATTTTGAAGGAATGCGGACAACTTGTTATCTAAGAGGACTGCATGAGATTGATTTGATAGGTAGCTTTTAAACCAATGCGTATCAACTCCTAGATTCAGTACTTTTCGTAGGAGTTGATTATGTTCGACGCTGTCGAATGCTTTAGAAAGATCGAGTAGCAGCAAAAGTGCTAAATTTTTTTGGTCAATATCGCTGTATATTTTTTCATTGAAATTGAGCATGGCGTCTTGAGTGCTAGTCTTTTTCCTATAGGCATATTGATTTCGATGAAGTAAATTTGAATCGTCCAAGTGAGATGACAGTTGATTCGTTACTACTTTTTCCAATATTTTGGACAAGACAGGTAAAAGGCTAATGGACCTGTAATTTGACGCTGTATTTATGTCACAATTTTCATGCAATGGTCTAATTACGGAGTGTTTTCATTGGTTTGGAAACTAATTAGTTGCTATTGATGTGTTGATAATCAAACGAATCAGTGGTGCTGTGACTGGAAAACTGTCTTTGATGTATTGAAGGCTGATTCCATCATGTCCGACTGCTTTTGTGTTCTGCAATAGTACAAAATAGTCCGTAACTCATGTAAATCGATAGGACGTGGCCTCCACAGGGCACCAGCCTTTGAAACTGTAGTAGGGTACGAACTCTCAACTGACAGTTGCCCCGGACTGTTTTTTTTTACTTCACTGAAGACTTGTGCACCTACTCTTGAAAAGAATGTATTGAACTCAGTCGCTTTTTCCAAAGGATTTTCAAAAAACTTTTGCGGTCTGAATTTTTATATTGTGCCACCTCACTAATAATTTCCCATGTACGTTTTGGGTTATTTTTTACCTTGAGTAGTTCTTGGTGCAAGTGAGTTTCTTCTGCTTGCGTAATTTTCTTTCGAAGAATCTTTCCAAGTTCTTTATATCTCTTGAATAAAGTACTGTTCGACCAATTTTCTTTGTACTCCCGAAAGTAAATTTTCTTTACTCTGCTCAGTTCTTTGATTTCGTTAGTGATCCACACATTGCGTTTTGGCTAAGTTTTTTTTTGTGATATAAGGTGCGCATTCATCGAGAGCTGCTGTAAAGTTCTCGTTAAAGATAGAAACTTGAATGTCCACATCGTCAGATTGCATCATACTTTGAAATTCGGTGAACCTGTTTAGGAGTTTTTCATGAAACAGTTCGGGTGAATATTGACTTTTCAAGCGGTAAGTCATGAAAAGATAGTTTTGTCTTTCCTTTGCAATATTAATTTGACATTCTACTGAGTGATAATCGGCAACAGAGGGTGATATAACTATACTAAGTATGGCCGTAGGTTTGTTTGTGATTGCCAGATCGAGGAGAGTTTTAGAGACTCTTGTAACGCGAGTCGGTTCTTTAACCATTTGTGAAAGATTTAGTTTGTACAGCAGTCTGCTAAGCTGATTTTTTTCATCCGTTAAGTCAATATAAAAATCCCCGAAAGCAGAGAATGACTTTTTTGTAGCTAGAATTTCTTTAAAAATTTTCTCAATGAACTCTAGTGTTATAGGTAGAGAAGCCGATGGGTGCCTGTAAAGGCTGCCGGTTGTAATGGATTTATGTGTTTTTATTTGTACTTTTAGCCAAACCATTTCTAGGCCTTCACACACTTCATTTGTTAAAAATAAAGACGACGAATAGAATTCTTTCACGAAAATACAAGATCCACTACCTTTGCAACTTCTAACGCCGTCATAGCGGTACAGCACGTAATCGGGAATATTGAAAAACGAGCTCTGGGTTCGCGAATCAAACCATGTCTCGGAAACACATACGATGTCAATGTCTTCTGTGACCAACATTACTCTAATTTCACCCAGCTTACTATTTAGGCTACGAGCATTGATATGTTTAATTTTGATATTTTCTATTTTATGGCGATTATTAGCGGCGTCAAAGTGATTTTTTGGTAGGGACTGTTTCGGGGATTCGTTGATCTTATAATTGTTGCCCAGAGAGTCAAGTCCAGCGTCAGGTACATTTGAGAGACTGCCATTCAACTGGACAACAGTATTTTGGCATGAATATGATGTGATATCAGTCTTGTTTGTGTCATGCTCAACAAGGGTACTGTAGTGGTCATTTTTTCGATGAAGTATTAACGGAGGGTTATTAGTAAATAATTTTGGTGAGGGTTCGACTACTGTTCTCTAAACACCATTGCCTTGTTCATCGAAGATGAAAATTCTTTCACCAGTCACATTTGATATGATTTGTGGGATTAGGTCTCCGGCATCATGATCAAAATGTTTTTCGTCAACGTATTTACTTATGAGCCTAGGTAGGTCACCGCTTTTCTTCTCAACGAAATTTACATATTTGTTTTCATTTGCTGTGCTCTCTGTTTTGATTGCTGCTTTTAAGGAACTGTAATTCCATTTTGAAGACGATCGTGTGTTAAGCTGGTGAGTTACTGCATGAAGGAGGCAGTGCCCATCGGCCATGGTAGGAAGCAGCTTTATTTTATTTGATCGTTTTAACTCATCCATTGTGGTACTGACGAGTGAACACATGGAGTTTGGGTCATATTTAGGCTGACTTTCAGCATTGTTAGACAGGAGTTTTTTGGATTTCTCATTATCCTGGTTTTAAATGTGCAGGTTGTTGCCAATTTTAGTTGTGGGAGCGGCTGAGAAATGAGGGGCGCTCTTGTCATTTCCACTTTCTTTTTGGTGGCTCTGTATGCGGTTGGGCTGTGAATTTTCTATCAAATTTCGACTGAGATTTTGCTGCAATTTTTCCCTTCGTATTGATTTCACTGCTTCTGAGTACGTGGTTGGATGTTGATAATTTGTACTCGTTTGTAAGAAGGGTATGTCGCTCTCTGTATTCGCGCCAGATAGTAACGAAAACCTATTTTTTGTAGGTACTGTGCAGTATTCAGAGACCGAGGAAAGAAAATGTTCATCATCAGTAAGCAAGCAAGGGTTGGAAGCATTGTAAGGAAACATTGGAAGGAATTACGTGTGTACCAGAGTAAGAAAACATTCTGGTACACACGTATCTGTGTACTGTCCTCTGTTGGTTACAGATTTCCTCTTAAACCGGCCGTGCCCGGAAGTCAGGCAAGAGGGCGTAACAAAAGCTTCCAGAGCGTGATAGGAAGCTGATAGGAAGGAAGAGCGTGATAACCGCTTCCGGACCTTGTTAAGGAGGAGCGTAACAAGGGCTTCTGGAGCTCTTACTCACAAAATTTGTGCCACATCATAACGACGCATACTTTAATATACAACAAATTTAACTCAGCTTTCATCATTCTTTCTATAATCCACCTCAATTTTCGTCAGAGGTTCACTAGCACACGGACATACCAAGGGGAACTAACTTGAACTTGAACTTGAACTTGAAATTGAGGGCCGACAGTGTCGGGGCCTTTGTAACGGCCTACAATTCCCTCCTCAATACTCACACATAAGAAGAGTTCAGCACCTGTGTACCAGACTTGTCCACTAAACTACTCAGGATCCACTAATCCTTGTCACAAAACTCCCATTAGACGGCATCACTGGGATAACCATTACGTCAAGACACCATCTCCGTGCATGGTGGGTCATAACAGCCCACTCTACATGACTGGCTCAATCCAGTC
>JACJUY010009619.1:19512-32395 GCA_014220935.1 Platorchestia sp. MABIK | reverse complement strand
AATGTGTCATTCTCAATTAAGGATGCCTCTAGGTTAAGGTGTTTTAAAATCCAATGTATCGACGTTTCATGTTTGTACTTTATTGGAAATAAATGTTTTTTCTTTCTTTTCTTTCTTTCTTATAAAAAACATGTCTGTCTTCACTGTTTATGGCCATTCACAAGAGAATATTTATTAACAAACCATATTAATGATTGCTCAGTTCACACACCAACTGAATATCTGTTGAATAAAGATACACTAAAATTTAAGAATGAATAAAAAGCAATTAATCATCCATTTGTAATATACACAGATTTTGAGTCAACTTAACAAAGTATAAGTTCTTTTCAACCAAATTCAAATTCAAGTTCTTCAATGAATATTTAGAAAATATGTCTAACAGTTTCTGCTGTTATACGATATGTGAAGCAGATGAATATTCTCAGAAGATAAACATTTCCAGAAAACGTAAAAGTTGATACCACATACAAATTAATTCCACACCTAGGTAAACGGGAAAAATATGTCGTGCATTTCAAATCTCTAGAACAAGAATTGAAGTTAGGAATGATATTAGGTAAAGTCCACAGAATATTAGAGTTTGACGCAAGTCCATGGATGAAATCATATCTTGATATCAATACAAAAATGCATCAGCAAGCTATCTCTGAGTTTGAAAAAAGACTTTTAGAATCTGATCAACAATTCAGTATTTGGCAAAGCAATGGAAAACATAAGAAATAGATTAGAGGTTCATTTAGTAAAATCAGAAAAAAATAATTAAGTTAGCAAGTAAACCAAACTTTAACATTTTTAAAACATTCTCATAAAATTTGATAGTTTGTCATATGCAAAACAAAGAATAACATTTGATAAACCAATCTATGTAGGATGTTCTATATTAGATATGAGTAAAACATTGGTGTATAATTTTCATAACAATCACATAAAGAAATAATCTGAAAAAAACAGAGTAGTCCACAAACACAGATTCACTGTGTTGTGATATCGAAACGAATAACTTACTGTATATAAAGATATGAATCGAAATAAAGATTTACACAATACATCAAACTATCCACCAGAACATATTTTATATTCAGGTGTAAACAAAACAGTTGGGTTCCTATTCAAGAGTTTGTTGGTCTTAGAGCAAAACTAGATTGTTACAAAACTAAAAATTCAGCAAGAAAGGAAATGGTATTAGTAAGAATATAACAATACCGCAATGTAAGAATTTGAAAGATTATTGAACAATGAAAGAATAAATAAAGCGATGTACAATATTTAACCACGAATTATATACTGAAGAATTAAATAAGATTTCAGTAAATGGTAATGACAACAGGAGACATATATTTCTAGATGAAATCAACACGTTAGCATTAAATCATTATACAATTGCTTATAGAAAATCTTAAAAAAATGATAGTCTATAAGAACAAAGAATTATATCATCAAAGTGTACTATCTGCTCAAAATGAATGAGATTTGAATGATCTAAAAATTACTCTTTATAGTCACAAAACTGGGAAAGGTATTGTGAATATAATACTTCGAAAACTTCCTTTACCAGAAATGCATTTGAAATTACCTTCGAATATTCAGTCAGAAACAATTCCAAACGGAACTTTCAACAATAAACATACCTACTCATTTTGCAGTCCAGGAACTAAGGTTCAGAAGCGAATTCAAGAAGGTTATCAAGGAGTTCACTCACTCGATCAAGCTTGTAAGAATCATGACATGTTATTCACAACATCCAAAAACGAAAGACTGAATTTACGCTGATGACATTCTAACAATAAGAGCCGCTGAAATTACAACAGATCCAAATGAACCAGAATACGTTCGACAAGATGCTAAATTAGTTAACGCAATAATGACTGGTAAAAGCTTGGCTGGCCTCAGAATTTCAGAACACGTCAAAATACGCTCACTGAGGTGGGTGATAAAATATTGAATAGCTTCTTTTATAATCCTAAAATAGGTTACATTGGGATAAATCAACTTATTAGAAAATCCGGCTTATCTTCATCTCATGTACAACATTGGTTATAAACTTAAAAAACTCACACTCAACATAAACCAATAAAACATTTTTTGAAAACGAAAAACGTGAAGGTATCAAGCATTGGTGGTCAATGGCAAGCTGATTTAGTTGACGTGTAAAACTACAAAGATCAAGGAAAAATTACATTTTAACTGTGATTGACATTTACATTAAATATGTACGGGCGATTCTAATAAGTAAGAAGACAAGAGAAAAAATCAAAACTTCTTTTCAAAAACGGTTGAAAAAAGAAATTCCTTCTAAAGTTCAGACTGATATAGGCTTTGAATTTACAAATAAATCCACTCAAGAACTATTTAAGAAACATAACACTCAGTGGCTTAGTTCAGAAAATGAAACCTAAGCGCAAGTTGTGGAACGCTTCAATAGGACGTTAAAAACTGTAATGTAGAAATATGTCCACATATGTAAACTAAAAAATGGGTGAATAGTTTTCAAGATATAATGCAAAATTACAATAATAGCTATCAAAGATCGACAAAACGACATCTAACCAAGCATCATTGAAAAAGATCAGTAAAAAGGTTTTTAGTAACTTTTTCCTTCAACTGAACAACCTATTACATCAGCAAAACTCAAAATTGGAGATAGAGTCAGGATAGGTAAAAAACGTAAAGGCTTTCGTGAAGGTTATTTGCTAAATTTCACTCATGAGATATTCATTACATCTCAAATACTGTTTACTGAACCAGAGACTTATAGATTTAAAAACATGAATGGTGAAGAAATAATAGGAAATTTTTTTGAACGAGAAGTTTCTAAATATAGTAGAGATGTTTATGCAAGTGAGAAATTCTTAAGAAAAATAAGGAAAGCTGGGGAAATTTCCCCGCGCTTACAAGTCAGTTCGACCTGTTATTGAGTTACTCCTCACTATTTCGCGTCTTACCGGAGTTTTCTAATAGGTCTTCAGCAGCTCTCGGTTGTCGTGGGTTGCTTAGCTCGCTAACGGAAGCCCAGTCGTACAGGTCATTGCGGAGTCTCCGCATGGGACGGTGGCGATCAGCGTAGCTGGCAGGGCCGGCTTGTATGTGGTTCTCAAACTTCCTGCCTCTTATTGAACTCATTAATAGTTCTTATTAACCTTAACATTGCTTTTTATCGATATCTTCGTCGCCTTCTTCTGCTCGTTTAATTGATCTCCTCCACCTTGCTCAATTGGTCACCTTCACCTTGCTCAATTATTGATCTTTTCACCTTGCTCAATTGATCTCCTTTACCTTGCTCAATTGACCTCCTTTACCTTGCTCAACTGATCTGCTTCACTTTGCTCATTTGATCTGATTCACCTTATTTCTCCATCATCCTTTACCTTATTGCTCCATCATCCTTCACCTTATTGCTCTATCGTCCATCACCTTATTGCTCCATCATCCTTCACATTATTGCTCCATCATCCTTTACCTTATTGCTCCATCATCCTTCACCTTATTGCTCTATCGTCCTTCACCTTATTGCTCCATCATCCTTCACATTATTGCTCCATCATCCTTTACCTTATTGCTCCATAATCCTTTACCTTATTGTTCCATCATCTTCCAACTTATTGCTTCATCATCCTTCACCTTATTGCCCCATTTAAACTTGATTTTGTCTCATCTTGAACTTAAACTAGATTGGTCATTGCGCTTGTTAATTGAACTTCTCTAAAATTGCTTGGACCGGGGTCGACGATTCTTAAACTAGTGGTGGTGAAAACCTTGCTACTTCGGAAACTCTGGAATTATCTTCCTTTGAACTATTACTCCTGTCGACCAATCTCTATATATCTTTTGTAAAATTTCTAGAGAACTGATTCTCAATCTATCGTTTCTAAAATCTCTAGAGAACTGATTCTCAATCTATCTTTTCTTAAATCTCTAGAGAACTGATTCTCAATCTATCTTTTCTAAAATCACTAGAGAAATGATTCTCAATCTATCTTTTCTAAAATCACTAGAGAAATGATTCTCAATCTATCTTTTCAAAAGTCTCTTCTTGAGAACTTGCCCAACTCGACAACCGCGACGTAATCTATTGAGAGAAATGTACGTGTATATTATTCACGTTCCACTGAATTTGTAAAATATTATATCAAATTAATATCTCTGATGTTTTCACAGCAGCCGAGATTAAATTCTAATATTAAAGTTGAATACTACTGTAAAATAGTGCCTGTTTTATTCAAGTTCAAAAGTATTATCAGATCTTTTTATCCAAACATTTGTACCTACCAACATTTTTTAACATTACATTTAGAATTTTCAATTAAATTTTGTTTGTTTTGACAAGTTTTTTCACAATAATGCAGAAGTAGATTGTGTATAATCAAACTTTGACAAGTCTATTGTAAATTTTCAGTTCATTTTCTTCAGGTAAAAAAATAGTTAAATTGGAAACTAATATAAATATTCGTCTGAGTAATTTTTGTAAAAACGGAAAAATAATTTGACTTCTTTTCATCGGGAAAAGTTTTTTGAGTAGATTGAGAAAATTGAAAATTATATCCAAAAATGAGTTAGTCGTTAGTGCAAGTATTTTCTAGGTATTAAAAGTGTCAAAAATTAGTCGATAGAGCTAAATTTCACCCGATTTTTTTGATTTATTTCATTTTATAAAGGAATTGTGGTGAATTGTGCCACAACCAGCAATTTCTATACTACTAAGACTAAAAAATGTATTACTAGTATTGAATGAGTAAGAGAATTTGAAATGTGTTCAGTTGAGATAGGGGACCATCTTCGAAACAAGTAGTCACTCGCGGATGTAAATTGCTGCTATAGCCATCAGAAGACACCTGAGGTAAAAAGGTTTGATAAATGAAAACTGTGTACAAGGACTCGTCTGCTTCCACGTCACCTAGTAGACCATTTAGAGTTAGCCAGGCAGCACAAACATGAAATGTTGAAAAGTGGAAAAGAGGCTTGTTCGCTGATGAGAAAAAGCTTGACTTTGACGGTTCTGTGGTTTCCGACAGTGCTGGCACAACAGATTAACACCTTGGAACTCAACTCAGTAGCAGAGATTCCGTCATGGTGTGAGGTGCTTTGAACCCGAAAGGGCGATTGAATTTCAGGTCGTGCGGGGATATCAAACGAACCATCGATTTGTCGTTTCGCAGCAGGAAGAACTTACAAACGACCTATCGAGGGATCTTAACGCAAGCAACGTGTTAGACAATTCTGTGTATCCTGCTTCGTCCTCCATCTTTCCATATCATCGTACTGTATTTCCATGTCTCCATGATATTTATTTTTAAATTACGCAGAATGTGGCTGAATGCATCCATTATGATAGACTAGAGGATCAACGGGTGGCTCTTCCAAAGGATGGATGGTTCTTCCAACACTGTAATAAGATGTGAGGAATGTCTACTGAATAGACAGCGATTTGAAACCATAAATGATATACATTATACCATTTTCGGTTTGCAATAGCTTGCTTTTACTTCATTGAAAAGTTTCATTTCAAGCGTGCCGCAGACGATTCTTGTTGTTAACATAAACACAGGCATTATTTATCAGTAAGTTCCTATTTTGTTTACTTCAACTATTCTTTAAAAAAGTTTTTAGTTTATAATTTTTCGTCTTAAATTTTTGATCAACTGGAGAGCATCTTAGTGGGTATCTCTAAAGGTACAGGCATGTATCTCTGCAGGTATAAGGACAGGTATCTCTAAAGGTACAGGCATGTATCTCTGCAGGTATAAGGTATCTCTAAAGGTAAAGATAGGTATTTCTAAAAGTAAACACAGGTAATTCCAGTGGTCGATTCAGGTAACGAATTCTAAACTATTGATGACCCTATGTCAAAATGGTAATTTTCTCGCAGATTTGCGCTATACCAAGCCTGAAAATGTAGAATTTCGCGTTGGAAATATGAAGTGCAAGCTTGCCTGTGTTCTTCAGAAGTAATCTTTTCGCAAAAAAATGTTAATTGACTTCGTTAAAGAGTTTCATAGCTGTGGATTCCAAGAAGCGGTTCCTGGGATCAGACTTTGCCAAACTTTGGCTCTCAGTGAAATTGAAAAACTTCCCAACAAGGCAGTAAAGTTAGGATTCATAAGCCATGTTTGCAAAGTTTGTGCACGAATGAAAAGGGTTATTTTACGAATCTGTTCATGTATAGTACGGAAACTGGAAAAGTATCGGGATTTCTGGAACAAGGAAAATTTGGCGATCATTAGACCAAAATGAGTCGTAAATCATTTCGCCTTGAGATTATACAACAGTGCCAATGTTAATTAGGGTACCATGATGATTATTATTTCTCTTCACCTATCCGATGGGTATAGAGTTTCCAAGTTTTTGTACTCTGTCAATATTATCAGGGACTTAATTGCTAGTTTCGTGACTTGATAGTTCACACTACATTTTTTCAGAGCTGAAATTTTAAAATGTGGAAGTGATGTGCAAAAATCTTTAACACGTCGATCGTGTTGTGAGCCACCGGTGTACACGAAGGGATGTTCATAATGCTGCTGGCCGACCAGTAGTCACAAGCTCAATTTAATCAAAACCGAATAAAGGCGCGATTTAGTTGATGTTTGCTATTTCCAAAATTGCTTCCTCCAATTGACTTTAGATTTAAGTGGAATGTTGAACTTTAGTTTAAACCACGCCAATTAACACTTTAGGGATACACACATACTGTATAATTACACCCAATTCGAAGTTTACTGATCTATTGGTAAGTGAAATCAGAAAAGGATGTTACTGCTTGTCTTCTAGGAAACTTGAACCACACTTAAAAATTTCACGTTATGTGGAAGGACATTGCTACCGAAGTGGCTCGTTTTCACAGCTGTTGTGAATAACATTACTGAACACCAGGCAGAAATGTTTTTGATGTCGAAAACAAATTAACAACATTAGTGGAATGATATGAATTTATCTGGCACCCTGTTAGTACTGTTAGTACTCCAGTAAAAATAAATTTTGATGTGTTAAAATTCTTTTACGAGGAAATTTTCTCAGTTCTTTGAAAATGAAGTCTTACACTATAGTTTTCACTGTTCAGTTTTTAGAGTTGAGTCTATAAAAAAAGCTGTGAATGGAAAGGAAGCAACAGCACTGCATCAATGTCGTCTCAGTTTATCAATAGAAAGGAGAACGAACTAGTAAATGGTAGTAAAATGTAAATCAGCCATTTAGTTATTAGTTACATTTCCATTAAAAAACTGAGATATCTTAAAAATCTACCCATTAGCGTTACATATATCGTATCATTCCGACTCTACTGGTGCCTAGTTGGAGACTCGATTTGGTAAGATAAGCATCGGAAAAATGCATCCCTCCTGTACTGCAATAACTGAGAGTTATAGGATGTACCCATGAAGAAGTATTACAGTAACTGAGAGTAAAGGAGTATATCTATGAAGAAGTATTACAATAACTGAGAGCAAGAGAGTATACCTATGAAGAAGTATTACAATAACTGATAGTAAGAGAGTATACCTATGAAGAAGTATTACAATAACTGATGGTAAGAGAGTATACCTATGAAGAAGTATTACAATAACTGATAGTAAGAGACTACACCTATGAAAAAGTATTACAACAACTGATAGTTAGAGACTATATGTAAGTGCTGTCCGCTTATGTTTTTTCCGTAATTTCTAACGGCGAATTTGGCTTCGGTTGGCACTCTGGGTCTGGCAGAGTTCATTCTGTTTCCGGACGGTGTGGAGATGGGTTAAATATTCTACCATGTTCTGCATAGCTTTCATGTTTGTTCCTTGAAACCTTGTTCGTGCCATGCACTTTATGTTTGGATTTGTTTTTGCTTTGCAAATTTAACATCTATTCATTTTTTGTTTCAGCTCTTTATATTATTTTCACTATTCGAAACCGTTTGTTAAATAAAGTGAAACACGACAACGCGTGCCGAATAAATGCCAAGAAAGTTTCTATTCATAATGGCTACGGCAATTATACTATGCCTATGAAGCAGTATCACAATAACTAATAGTAAAAGACCATACTTATGAAGAAGTATTACAATAACTGATAGTAAGAGAGTATACCTATGAAGAAGTATTACAATAACTGATAGTAAGAGAGTATACCTATGAAGAAGTATTACAATAACTGATAGTAAGAGAGTATACCTATGAAGAAGTATTACAATAACTGAGAATAGGAGAGTATACATTTGAAGAAGTGTTACAACAACTGAGAGTTAGAGTGTGTACCTCTGAGTAAGTATTACGATTCATCGAATGGTTATTTGATTCGGCTTGAGAGCCTTTCTAGGGTTTTGCAACAACGGATTGGATCTAGTTTTAATTTTGAAAAAGAAAACGACATTTTATTTTAAGAGAACAGAAGATTCGTTTTCAAAAGTCATGTGACAAATCAATTAGGCTCAAATCAGGCTCAAATCAATCAGTCATTCTACTTTGCGAAGAAAAAAAGAAAGAAAACCGTATATTTTCAAAACGATTTAGTAGATGAAATGCATTACAGCCAAATGGATTTTAAATATTTCATAAATATTTTTTCGATAAGACCTAAATTAATGCACAACTCATGGAAAGTATGTAGACACTAGCAATGTCAGGAGTTATACATGGCGGGGCAAATCAAATGCCCGAGTTTTGAAAGGCGCACGCAACGGCTGTGGTGATGATGGTAAGATGTGTGTGGTCACCACCATCTGCCTGATGACATCTTCAGAAAGTGAGTGTGCGATAAACATTACAATTACAACCCATTCGAATAAAACAACAAATTTTTATGCAAGTATCGTTTTACTTTTCCTTATAGGCTTTCAAAACGCGGGCATTTGATTTGCCCTATCCTGTATATATAATTGAGAGAAATAAAGCAAAAATTTGTTTTCTTTGGTGTTTTACCTTGAGCGCGAGGAATGAAAGCTGAAAATACTGTTAATATTACTGAAGGATGCATTGGAGGATAATTTCCCCTTATATTCACACAAGATAGTTGTTTTCGTGGCAGTCGATGGCTTTTTTAAAAGCATAATTGTTGGAAGTTTAGGATTTTGTATCTAAAACTAAGAAATCAAGATATAGGGTAAGACGTATTTGAGTAGTCAAGAACAGAGTTAACCCTTGTTGATGCAGCTGTTCGAAGTTTATGGGTCGATTACACAATTTATATTTAGTGATATACCGGCTTGGCTCCGTGACCACCAGCGAATTTTCAGAGCTGGGGTTAAGTATGTTGGTATAGCGCAAAATAAGTTAATGAGCATTTATAAAATATTGATTAGATTAGATTAGATATTGATTTAGATGAACAGAATTACTAATAATTTTAGAAATTAATTTTTACTCATCAATTTTGTTTTAGGAAGAAGATTAGCAATTTTCTTTGTGTTTTATTGCTTGAAGAACTGAAATAATTTCGCATCAGTGAAAAATCCGAAAAAACATTGTCGAAACAGTTTATTTAGAATCCCACACAAAGTTCGAGCATTTGAAGAAACTTTTTTCTAGTTGAGGAAATTTACTGCAAAAGAATAATCCCGTTTCAATTGAAAACCTCTCCAATGCACCAGAGTTGGCGAGAAAAGTGCATTTTCATTACCAGTTTTTTTCATTGTGTTTAACGACACTTTAGGGGCTTTAAGGACTCATTACGATACTAGGTCGATATTTCACATCTCAAGGCTACGAATAATGCTGTGTGGAAGCAGATTAATGCTTCGTACCCGGAGCAGTGAAAACTTTAGGCTTCCTTTATCACTCGTTGAGTTCTAGCAGAAAGTTATAGTGAGTGGTTAAAAAATGACGCCAAATGCTTCTGCGGATGAGGTAGCGGAAATTTTTTTCTTGAAACAATAGACATATTTGCATAAGATAATGGAAACTTTTACGTAAGACAATGAAAACCATTCAAGGAAATAATGGAAACCATTACATAAGATAAAGGAAACGTTTACCTGACATAATGGAAACCATTACATAAGATAAAGGAAACTTTTACCTGAAATAATGAAAACCATTACATAAGTTAATGAAAACTTTTACCTGAAATATGGAAGCCTTTGAATGAAATAATGGACACCTTTGCGTAAGATAGCGGAACCTTTACATGAGATAATTTGAACCTTGATATTAAGAGCAGGCCTGTGACCGTTGCCGTTATCAGCGGCATATTAGACCACAAATCAACGCCACGGAGCCCTCGTAAATTCTGGGTAACTCCCAGACGCCCCAGCTTGTCTACCGTGTTCTTGCAGGGCACCTCGCGACTAAAACATGCGCCGGACGACACAGCTGTCGGAATACTTTATGGAATATCAAGATGAAGTGTCACCGGAAGAGCGAGAGAGTAATGCCTCATAGGAATTTGGTTTCCCGGATAAATTGCATTGAAGTTTTGTGCCGATGAGGGAAGCAGATAATACAAAAATGGATGATATGTTAGTTCAAGGTGTTTGTTGCTCGAAATTACCCGGAGGTGTAGCGTTATGGTTAACACTTAACTGGTTACTCTTGAATGTGATATTTTGGACGTATATCACTTCATACACAATTTGACAACCAATTTTATTTTCTGTCGCGAAAGTTTTTTTGTTTTAAGATGAAGCGGTTCCTAGATTATTCAAGTCGAGAATGCAATTCTTCATTTCTGCACATTTTGAACATTAAATTGAGGGCAATTAAGGCAAAAGGAGACAGTTTTCATTAATAATTTGGCTGTTAAATTGTCACAAAATTTTAGGAAGACCATTCCATAATGTTTACGTTCATTGATACGAGGACACTAAAATAATTACGATTTTAGCTTCACTGAACTAGTCAAACAAGTCCATCGAAAACGAAAGCTTTTGTGATATGGTTACATTCAATCGATGCAAAAACTTTCTTGATGTGTTACTTGCGAAGTAACTTGTAGTTACGATGATGCTAAATGAACTCCCCAGCTAGTCAATTCCAGGATTGGTCTCCAGTGATCCCATTTTAATTGATTCGCGTTTGTTGGGTTCAAAAGGAGAAACATCGACCGAAGTTTCACCGTCACGTTATGGAGTTTGAGGTCATAATCATTTGTGCCATTTAATGTTGGAGATTTAAAGTGGATAAAGGCATTTCTCTTTAAATGCTGCACTTCCGTTGCGTGACTTGAACTGGTGTGCAACTTTCGTTCTGAGGATAAATCAATTTTTCTCGCGTAATCTGGCGAAAAAATTTCAATTTGGCTCACACCCTTGTAATTGTTCATAACTCTGCCCAATATAAACGCCTTCGTGGCCTTGAATGAACAATACTATGTGTACAATACTGCGTTTACGGTAACGTTCCTCTTCGTTTTCAGTTTATATTGAATTTTTTCGGGTTTTTTCAACTACACCATCGCAGGACAGTTTTTTTTTCTAGCGATGTTGAGTCATGAGTTTGATCCGGTCGTGAATTCCACAGGAACTGAAATGTGGACGCAAATCTTTCGCACATTGAATACGTTTGCGTTGTTGCTACAGTTGGTTAAGTTATGTTGTAAGTAACAGAGTTGAAAAAAGGCTTTAATGCTCGAAAACTTTTCTATCCTTCCTAAAAAACCTAGCTAAATATTACTGCATAATGATATTCAAATGAGTTTTGAAAAGGGTTACTGAAATAATTGAAATGCTATGCCTACAAACTAGTGCAGAAGTGAGCAGTATATGTATTTAGTAGTACTCAAATGTAGCATTACGCACTCAAAAGATAACAAAGGTTTTACGAAGCTGACTTTAACGGTTATTTTTGTTGCTTAGAAAACGGTGAATCAATAATGAGTTGAGCGTAAATTAATATTTATCAGTTACTCGTGACGCGGGTTTAAAAGAAGTTTGATATTACCTCCCATTTTAGGGCTTACTGAGAGGTCATGACAGAGCAAGAGAATGTGCGCTTCCCCGAATCATGCAGGAGCTGCAAAATAACATTTTTATTTAATATATTGCTCTACGTATTATTTATAGTACTGCAGCACAGGAAAGAATTTGTAAAATACCAAAATCATTCTCAATGATCCATTTAGAATTTCAAAAGTTCACACAAAATTTCTACCATTAATTTGAGCCTGATGTACTTACCTGAAACAAAGACGAAAACTCTGTTGTCCATTTCAGCTCACGGCTCCTGAGGCTTCGATATGATAAATGACTTTGGAAAATACTTTAGTACACGTACGGATTGGTATTTAGATCATGTTCATTTTTACTGAAAGGAAAGTGAAGCTTGGCACTTCAATGCAATTTTCGTGATAGGAAAGTCTTACCAGAAAAATTTCGTTAAAGGCAGTCATCAAGTACCATATTCCTGCATTAAACCTTTCTGTGAACCATGTTTAACAAGCTTATTTAGTGCTCCCAAATGGCCGTGTGACTGCACGAGAGGTTATAAAGCCCCATTTCGATGGTCAAATTGTATTTAGTAGAATCTTGAGAGTGAAATTTTGGATGATTAAATTTTTGGACAGTAAAGTTGTATTTTGTCAGAGTAGCTCAAAGCATTTTTGGTGTTGCATGAAGACTCAGAAAATTAAACGCTGAAATTCTTAAATACAGGTAATTCAATAGCTAGTGTGTCTTGCTAACGTAAAATATTAAAATGAAAATTGTTATCATAGACACATGCCGTCACCACCATGAGAATGACTTATGTGAGGACTTTCGTTGCGGGTACCTCTGTTGTTGGTGAAATGGTACTTTTTATCGTATGATGCCTACTGCAAACACACCGAACTGCACAAACACATGCTGAACTGCACAAACACATGCCGAACTGCACAAACCCATGCCGAACTGCACAAACACATGCCGAACTGCGCAAACACATGCCGAACTGCACAAATACATGCCGAACTGCACAAACACATGCCGAAATGCACAAAC
>JACJUY010009619.1:5055-18417 GCA_014220935.1 Platorchestia sp. MABIK | reverse complement strand
GCACAAACACATGCCGAACTGCACAAACACATGCCGAACTGCACAAACACATGCCGAACTGCACAAACACACGCCGAACTGCACAAGCACATGCCGAACTGCACAAACATATGCAGAACTGCACAAACACTGGCGACAACAATACAAAGACGCAAGAGGGACATCTCAATAAGACAAAGGAATTTTTAGAATATCGAACATGTCAATGATGAAAATCAATTTTTAAAAGCGACTGGTACTCCGACACGGCGTCACAAGACGTGTGTTCCCACTTGCTAATTTTCATTAACAAGGGAATCTCGGATTGAAAAAAAAGCAAACCATACAAACACTTAAATAGTAATGCAATTTGCGCAGCTAAATTGTAGACACAGCATTAACATAAGCAATACATCACAATAAACCTGTATAATGGAAATTATTCCGTGTACATTGCTACGCACATATATGTATATGATATTGCAATTGGCCAAGCTATAACATAGCTACAGCGTTAATATTAGGAATACATCACAATAAATCCCAGAAATGGGAATTATTACGGGCTAGCAGTAGGTGTCAGAGTGACATAAAATTCCAAAATACACTAATGATGGTTGTTGTAAGTTCCTGAGGCAGGACTTGTTCGCCAAATATATTTGGGACATAATACGCTTGAATAAATTTACGAAACTGTACTCACACGAGTTGCACCCTATTTTACAATCGCTATGCACAGAACTCACAAATACCAATTGATCTACATTAATGAACAACACTTCTGAAATCCTAATATTGGCCGGCATATTTACTATTTTTCACACAAATACTAGCTATTGAAACGTGAAAAGAAAACTGTAGATATTTACGCATCAATTGTAATATGCGTTAGTGTGGAAGACACACATTTGGTAAACAAGGTGCACAATAATTACCTCACACCCACATATATTTTTAACTTTATAGTGCGTCGTTTAGATGCTGGTACAGTTCATTTTTATCCCGACATTAGTTCTCAATTTGACGACTGGGATGCAAATTTTGCAAATAATGTTTCCTGTGAATTGCCGCGCGCCTCGATCCCAGTTCGACATAGATGCTCACTCTTCGTATTATCAAAACAGACAAAAAGGAGACCCCTCAACCTGTAAATAGGAATATATGTACTCTATTTACTATCCTTGAATTGCTATCGAATGCAGATCTGCATCAATTTTTGTTGCATCTTTCCATCTTTTTTTTTGAGGTCTTTCAGTGAGTATATATCTCCATTCTGCACAAAATTTTACCCAATTCAACATAATCGAGATGATATTTGTTCAAACAGTTTTTCCGAACTCACCCAGTTGTTATGTTAGTTCTGTTGATAGTCTCCAATTAATTTGAACGATATATCCTAGATTAGTAATCTGTAGTTTATTTTTACTTTCTCAATGTTTTTCTGTCACTCGCTAACTAAACTATGCATCTACTCGTCTTATTATTTTTAACTCTATTTATCTCTACTTTTGAACACTACACATCTTTCAAATGATAGATGTTTTTTGACTTGTTTTTTTAAAGGACAACATAAATTCCTGAACATTGAACGATCCTTCTACTTACGACGTATCTACCTACAACGCAATTGCTATTCGTTATTTTCCTGCTAAAACACTTCTGCACGACAGTAAATTTCACTGTTTTAAACTTGTCTTTTCGCACGACATTTTTTTATTTCCAGCACCAAATTGCATCTCGTCAACGGTCAAGCCCTTGGGCAACATCGTACTTTTGTACCCTTGTCTTACATTCAATCACAACACTAAGTGCGAGTGAAATTGGTAATCGAATAAAAAAGAGCTCTAAGTAAATAGGAGAAACGTAAGTCCTCCAGTCAAAAAGAGCTCTAAGAAAAGCGGACTATTACAAGTACTCCTGTAACCAAAAATGCCACCTGGACAAAAGGCAAACGCAACAAAACAAAATTTAACCAAGAAAGCCAGACGCAAGAGGATACCGACCTTGGAAAAGTTTGCTTTACTTCCAGTTTCTTGTTTTGGAAGTTCTGGCATGCGATCCTCGGAAGTTCAACAAGGCAGGGCTGCTAACGAAACTGTGAATTTCACGTTAGGTATCGAAGTTGTTAAACAAAGTTGTTATCCAAGAAAAGAACTCGAACCTTTACCTAAGCAAAGCCTGTAGGGTAGAACTGATTTTAGTAAACTGCAGTAAGTTGAGCTGCAGGGTTCATGGGTAACATATTTGGGGTAAATTATTGAAGTGCAAGATGAGTTGGTGCAACGAAACATGCACGTCTCAAAAATGCCAGAAATGAAAATTTGAGCCCATCAGCATTTTGTCATGACAAAATTTCCAAACTTAGAATAAGTCTGCGTTCAATCCTCTGCGTAGTTTCATTACGAATGTTTTTAAGCTCTTAAAACTTTTAGTGCGACGTGCCCCACCGGTAGCCATTTTGGGCATTTTTGTAGCGCTGCTGACTGACCAACAGTAACAAACTCAATTTTCGTATTTACTTAATCGAAACTAAATGAAAGTACAATCTATTTCATGGTCGTTATTTTGAAAATTGATCTTTAAAATTAACTATAATGAGAGTTGAATATTCAACTTCCGTTTAATCCTGCGCACTGAACGTGTTTTGCTTCATTAAGTCTGCGTTTAGGCCCTTGAGCATCATTGTTTAATAAAGTACAAGAGATCTGTTGTCAATTTCATTTGCAAAATGACATGGAAAATCCATTTCTGCTTTCTTTGTGCTGAAATTCTCTTACGTGACAATTCTGCAAAAACCATACTTTATTCAACAAAAAAGAATCCAGAAATAGATTTCCCATGTTATTTTGCAATTCAGAGTGGCCACAGATCTCTTGTACATTTTGAACGTTGCAAAGTGTTACTTTACTCTATTTTACCAACCCATTGAAAACCCCACAAAAATTTATTATCTCGCCCCACAATCTAAAAATTTACTGTTTATTACTAAGCACGAGCATGGGCAATGATTTTTTACCTCTATTCGACCTAGCAATAAATGTTACTGGCAAATTTTTACCGCCCTTCTCAGCCATCGGAGAAGGGCGTTACGATCGTGGGGGAGAAAACCGCAATGCGTGCTGACTTCGACTTCAGGACTATTGCTTTCCAAATGAGAAATATTGCTTTTTCACGTAAGCAATAATGCTTTCCAAATGAAAAATATTCCGTGAGGAATATTTCTATCCTCGGAAGGAATATTGCTTCGCGTCCCCCACTGTCATTGCCTTGCATCCCCACGCACTGGATAACTGCACGCTCTCTCATGCAGTGCTTTAATGCAACCCTAAATACGATCGTTGATGCATCAACTAGAGCAAACTGCAACTTGCGGGGGGAAAAATCAGTCCTAGGTAATCAAACGTCAAATTAGCTATTCTTAGCTAATCAAATGTTAAAATGAAATATTCCTAGCTAATCAAACCACAAAATTAACTATTCCAAGCTTATCAAACGTAGAACAGAGAATTGTTTAAGTTGAATATATTCTGCTGACTGACAAGTATCAGCCTGATGTAAAACCAATGTGATATTACCTCTGGTATTTCCAATGACGCGAAGAAAATGGTCAAATCATAAGACAACACCATGCGCACCGGCCGCGTTGAGAGACATTGTGCAAACATGCACGTACTGGCGCTCGTGCATCCAAATTGAGAGCTTAAACGTGTTACGTTGGTGCCTGTGTGTGACTGGTGTCTGACGGCACGAGACTGGGCTACTTGGTTCGATTTTGTTGACATTTTCTATTCTGTCCTGTTGAGTTCTCGTCTGGTCTCGTATGATCTATTTTGCTATTCATTTAAGTCGCGCTTGGCATAAGATGCTGCAGAACACAGGAATCGATGGTACAAATTAGTTGTTGCGCAGTGACTATAGGTTCCATTCAGGCGTATGAATACTTCATGTTCGTGTCATGTAGTAAATCATTTTGAACATTTTCACGTCCATGTGGTTCATCGACACCGTATTTGAATGTTGCAAGTACTATTCACCAGAGACACACCTAATCAAAGTAGTGTGATATTTCGACATAATAACTTCGTCCTCATGTTTTTCACAGGTACTGTTGGACGTAGTGCTTCAGTTGTCATTTCAACTCATTTCACGATTACATTTTTGATATGGAGCAGGTGGTAATGTTTAATGACTTAGAGAGCGTAGCAAAACGTTTCTGGAACGAAGGGAACAGGTGACTTAATGATTATTTTTGAGTATTTAACTATGAGAATTTGAAAACGTTGCTAATGAATCTCGGGATTTAGAAATATATATATGATAGAAATGATGTGTGACAGATATGCCGCTAGTGAATCATGCAGAGTCATTGTTGTATAATTAGTATAATTGGTGGCAAATCAAACTCATGTACCATTTTTCCGACCGGATTTTATGAAGATGTATGCAAAATTTAATCTGGGTCCTATCATTTTCATTTAAATCATGCTGCATATACATAAACTTGTGCAATGGAACTGATGAAAATTGTAACAAAGTTCCTGGAAAAAGTTTTATAAATTTACATGACATAGGATTTTAACTCGAACATTTTCTTTCATTCAAGACACGAAAATGCTAAATCGAGTTTTGCATTTTTATTGGGTAAACACGACAGTACAATATGCAGGTTTCATTCAAAACAAGAAAAAGGTAGATCAAATTTGGCAGTTTTACTCGGTAGAGACGTGAATACGATTTGCAAGTTAATTCTTATGGTAAAATGTTTCCGAGGGAAGAACATGAAACGTGCATTAGAATAAGAGAGCCTACGTTGTAACTTCATGGGCTATTAATTACGAATTAGGCTTCTCCTTAACTATTTTGACATTGATGTGATCTTTCAAATTATTTTATTCTTAAGAACAATAATTAGCTGAAATACTGAAACCTAATTTTAGCTGATCGCTATTTAGAAGCAACAATATAAGGGGTAAAATTCTGAGACGTTGTTTGTGTATCAAAAATTTGCAAAATTTACACTGAATTTTGAGGTAGGATGGATTTATAATGGGAGCTTACACAGTTCAAAAATTCACTGCCTACGCAAACGTAAAAGGATGTAAGGCCTTCTTGTTCCTTTCCTCACGGGTCGAATCACGCCCCAAGCATCGTCCTAAAAAATCAACGCGTGAAAGATTTTGTTGCAGTGAGAAACTTTAGCACCTCGTGAGTGATGCACCGAATTCCAGAAAAAATTTCATGTATCGGAAGGTTTTTTCAAGGCAGGTTTATGACGCCTGTAAATGTAGACTTTTGGGACTTGATGAGACTAATGCCACTCGGATGTCATCCAACAAGATAGACTAAAGAAACAGAATTGATCACCTGGCAAACACTGAGTTTAAAACTTTATGACGAACAGAACGCCAGCTAATGGCAGTAGGAGAAACTTTTATAAGCCTGTCACACGAGAGCAATTCTTTGCGATAAAAAAGCTACGTACTGATTTTGGATCATGAATTTAAATTTTCGAGACAAGGTTTGAGACAAAAATATCCTTGGGCATCAAATAAACTTTCATACTGCTCCATTTAATTCAAATTAACCAACTTGAAAAAGTGTATTCAAAATATCACGACTACAGGCATACAATCTGGCAAATCATGTGTTTCCTACTTTCTTGTTGATCAAGTTCAGTCTCCTCATATGTTTAGTATTGGTCATGCTTTTCATTGGTAATTCTATTAAAAATTTAAGAACTTTTGCTTAACTTTAGCAGGTCATTGCCTGACTCGAGAACGTTATTCTGAGAGTAATTCCAGCAATGGGGAAACTCACGACAGAAATGGAGGAGAAAACGAAAGAAATAATTTGCAATTCGCCGCTCAGTCTCTTCAAAACACCTAGCAATCCACTGAAATATTTTTCATCACACTTGTTCTTTCAACACCGTCTGATTTGGCTACAATTTTGCACTGTAAAGCCAACTGCATAGCTGATCATCTGCACCAATTACACCTGCCATAACGCGGCGTTTTCTGACTTTTTGAAGCCTCGCTTTTTTTGGCCTCTGTGGTTAGGCTGCCAGGTATGTTAATTGTGTGTTATGTAGTAAGTTCTGGGCATGCCTGGCGTAAGTGAAAATAATGTTCCACGAAAATTTTTTTCTTTTATAATCTTCCATCGTTCTCGTGCCGAACTAAAACTAGGATTGTCCTAATTGGAGTGGGGTGAAGAGAGAAGCAATTGTTTTCCTTCGTGTTTGTCTTGAATGAATACTTTCAATTATGTCCAAAATATGGGAACAATTGTATAAGAGGTCAACGAATAATAAAAAAACGATTGCACAAAAAGTTACATGAACGTACAAATATTTTATATCACATTCTCCCCAACGAGAAACAAAGATGAAATGGCGAATTCGTTTTTCATTTACTTTTTCCCTTCCACTTTCCAAGTCGAACTAGTAAATATTTTAGGGACTCTCAAGAATCCTATAATATCACTACAATACATGTTTTTTGTGGGCGTGTATGTAGTTTTAGGAATCCATTTCTGTGTAAAAATTTTTCGCAAAAACGTTCTCATTAATAAAGAGGTTACATCTAGATAAGATGAGGTAAGAGGTTACACCTAGATAAAACTGGAATTCACCTGGAGAAAGTTGGAATTTATAAATTCACGTGGCTTTCCAGCCTGCAATTCAATTTGAAATTTATCCATCTTGGAGCTAATCCTATTGAAATTCTATAACTGTAATGAAGAAGGAATCAAAGCAAATAATGAACGTTGACTGGTTTTAAAAACTGAAGTTGTGATTGATTTCAGGCATCAATTTACAGGTATCAATACAAATCAATACTATATAATAAAACGCCAGGTGTCTCATTCAATTTACTATTAAAATAACTAAATTTATTTACATAATTTTGTGCGCAATTTCTCCTATGTTATTACAAAGGGAACCTCATTGAACACTTTAAATTGGTTGGTCCGTCTTGGTTGGTTGGTTCCGTCTCTCTTTCACGCTTTTAAAGGATGCTTAATAACTGTTCCTGAAACATGAGTTTCACTAGTGCACAAGTACAATAATATTTTATTCGCTAGTACTATTGAGATAGATACATTTGTTTGTCATCTACATCTGTGAGATTTAATCAAGGCAAATAACGAATCGATTCATTTTCGAGGGGCAGTGTACGCTAGTGATAAAATAATCCTTATCACCAAATCTCAGGGAAGATCAAAGTATTAGTACACTCACTGGATGAATGAACCGCATAAAATGATTGAGATTTTTGTTTTTTGAACAATGAATCGTTGATGGCTTTAAGCTTTACTTATAGGAGGGGAAAAAGAGAGTAATTAATGCATCACACATGAAAGTTAGTTTATTCCAACATTTGGTTGATGTTGAGGATAAAGAAAAAAGAAGTATTCGACTCACAAATCAGGATAATTATCAGCATAAAGAAAAAAAGACTATAGAAAAGGAGACGGACAAAGATTTAAATGAAAGTGAACAAATTAAAATACAAAAAACATTATCTGCAATTACACTTGAGCGATAAAACTTGCTCATTGATTTATGAACCACCAGAAAACATGCAAACCTATGATATACAACTGATATATGATTTACTGTGAGTATGTTTTAAGATGGTTGAAATCGCGTACATTAGTGTACATTCCGTAGAAATTGCGTACACTCAGTTCCGAGTAAATAATCAAGAGGACAACGTTGAGCAATTGAACATGTTCAACCGTACACCGCTTTTGTCTGTATCACTCTTACCATTCGTTATGTATGATATTGATGTTCATCGCTGATATTTGATGGAAAGAAATCGTTAAAAGGTTTTAGTTCACTAATTAAATGATAATGCAGCTGCAGCAGCTTCTGAAATACACGGGTTACACATTAAAAAATTTAGGCGAAAATATGGGCAAAAAATAGACGAAAAGAAAGGCAAAAGATAGGCAAAAATTTAGGCTAGGCAATTATAATTTTCAAATCTTCGCGTTGATTATTTATATATGTATATATATATATATGTTTGCGAGTACAATGATATCATTTTAGATATAGTCAGGGTGTTTTTATTTGTGAGAACAAATTTCAACCATAGGTAGAAAATCACAAAATAAATCGATTTTCACGAATGATAAAGTGCCCAAAGCTCCTTAGTTTTCAAGTTATTAGGACTTGAAGAAACTTTAAAACGTAGAGTAGGATACTACGTGCGCGCCAATGTTAGCGCTAGTCTCGATAGTTCATACCCTACTAAAGTGTTTTTTTTTTTTACAATTAAACCTGCAAGCATTTTAAGGACACAGTTCGGGTAAACTTCCAGATAATGGTAGGTTTTCGCTTTATAAACTCATCTTGTAAAAAATTTTCTTGCGCATCCAACGATAGAATTGGCTCTCAAGTTCGTCCATTGATTTGTCTCCTAGACAGGGTAGAAGACGCGCACTAGCATGACCCTGGGGCGCGCCAATGGATGGATGACCTCCCCCTTCCCCCTTATTACGAGTCAGTTATGAGTGTTCCTCTACGGGAATAGCAAGAGAGTTCATTCGTGGCCTTGCTTGAAATGCTTTCGTATTCAAACGAAACAATTCTATAACTTAGTCATAAATTATGAAGGTGTAACGGAGTGTTTGTTTTGAGTCCGGCTGCTGAGTCATCCGCTAATTAGCTTGCTGTGTAAACATATAATCGCCTCCCGGAGTTTTGAAGCTACAGGAATGACAAATATATAAATCGAAAGGGCTGAAAAAGAGCAACAAGGCAATAGAGTTGATTTAAAAAAAGGTAGTTTGTAATAGAGGTAACATTTTTCTAAAAAAACGCAATCCTGAACTTGCATTTATTGGCTTTTGATATGGATCTTACCCCCACAGTTTTGAAGGTACTGGAATTGTTGGTATATCAATCGTTAAAACTCATATAGAGCTACAAAAGCAGTGGAGTTTATTTCAAAAGAAGACTCAGTTCAAAAAATAGGAAAGAAAGAAAAACAGATTTTAGAAAAATGGCCCTCCTTAAAACTCACCTTTTTGGCTTTGAAGTGATTCTTCTCCCACAGTTTTGAAGGTACAGGAAAGGCTAACAAATCAATCCGAAGCAATTAAACAGATCTAGAGATCCGGAGCAAAAGTTTTTTTAATTTCAATTCATGTTGAAAATAATGAGAAAAATAATTCGAAAAAACAAAAAGTGGTCGGTTTCTAGGGAGAAATTCATAAAATTCAAAAAATAAAAATATCGAAAAACTTTTGCAGCAGATTTATAGGCAAGACAATTAACTAACTAGAAAACATTTTTTCAGTTCTGTAAGTTTACAATTGTAGGAGGAAAATCATTTTCCGCCACACCTATTTTTTCATGATAAAAAAAATTATTTGGATCAAAAATCTACGAAAAAAGCACTGAAAAAAAATCGTTTTAACATTTTAAACCTATGGTATATATCTCAGAAACCTCCATCGAGAACTTAGACTTTTTACCCCGAATCGTCCCCTTAAAATTTAAAAACCCTGCAATTTGAATGTTCGTTAGAAAATTAACACCATGCCACCAAAGATAAACTTCAGAAGGTATTTCATTAAATTATAAAAGCCTCATTTTTACAATTTGTGGGAAACTTTTTACTAGAAATATTGTAGCATATTAATAAAAAACCCTAAATGAATGCTCAACTATTATTCAACAAATTAGTCTTATTGCAGAAGGAGTTGAAAATGAGGATATTCTCCAGATAAGCCATGCCACTAATGCAACATATAAGTTTACCCATTTGTAACTTTGGAAAAAATGCACCTATCGACTTAAAATTACTCTCAAATGGAAGATTACAACATTCCTTCGTATGAGAGCAATTTAGAGTCGATAGGTGCATTATTTCGAAAGTTACAAGTGGGTGAACGTATGTGTAATGACGGTGCGCGAGTCGGATAGGTATATCCAGAAATTTATGTAGTTTACAGAAAATCGTTTCCGTACCGTTTACGGTACAAAAATAGAGAATGTTTCGTTCTTTCGTTTGATAGTAATTTGTAGTTGATAGGCGCATTTTTTGAAAGTTACAAGAGAGTGAATGTGTGTGTTGCATTAATGGCGGGGCTTATCTGGAAAAGATCCGAAGATATCCTCCATTTACCTCAACGCACTTAGAACATTTATCATCGAGTGAGCGCCATACATTTTCAAAGACGTCGGGCATTCCAGTAGTAATGCCAGCAGAGTCTGCAATGCGACCAATGAGATCCTCTTCTGATTCAACTGGAGTGGCGTACACTAGGTCCTTCATGGTGCCCCACAAGAAAAAGTCCAATGGCGACATGTCAGGTGACTGTTTTGGCCATCCTACTGAACCACCTCTGCCAATCAATCGATTTGAATATGGTATATTTAAGAACTTGCGAGCTTCAAAGAAGTAATATGCAGGCGCCTCGTCATGCTGGAACCACATTCGCCTGCGTGTAGCTGGTGGAACTTCCTCCAATAATCCAGGCTAAACATCGCGATATTTTTTTCCTGGATTTTTATTTCGCGCACAGAGTGGAAAAATGCAGCGTTGAAAAATGGTGTAACAGGCCCCGTGATAGGAGAAGGCAATAGGTGCGGACCAATTAAATTGTTGCCCACGATTCCTGCCCACACGTTTACACTGAATCGATGTTGATTACTACTTGGGCGAATAACATGAGGATTATTCTGAGCCCAGTAATGATTATTGTGAGTGTTAAAAATACCATCGCGAGTAAAATACGCTGCATTAGTGAACAAAATGAGCTTGGAGAAGTTGGGATCGATTGCTTGCTGCTACATGAACCACTCTGAAAATTGTAGGCGAGGTCCAAGATCTTGTGGCCATAGTCCTTGCACTTTTTGGAAATGATACGGATGTAGCCTCTGACGACATAGCGTTCGCCATACAGTAGTATGATCAAGCATGATTAGAAGTTGAGCGGCCGAACGAGTGCTATGAAGAGGATTTTGCTGAAAATTTTCCATAATTCTCTCTTCCTCCTGGTGTTGACGGCGCCCAACATTCATTCTGTTCGTAGTGAAAGAACCTTTGTCACGCGATCTCATTTGCAAATTAGTAAAGAACTGTGGTCGAGGCACATCACGGCCAGGGAATCGTTCACTGTACACGCATATATTTCCGCGAGCTTGACATTTCCGTTTGCAGCTCAGTAGATCATATGCACGTCGGCCATCTCAGCATTCGTAAAGCACTGCATATTCACAGGGCAACAACGTTTTGTCAACTAACCAAATCAAACTTAGACATCCAACTCGTGTGTTCCAATAACGTACAAACTTTGTTAAATGCTTAATGGCTTGAAACTGCAGATGTTTTTCCAAACAGTGAAAGCAAAAACCTGCTTTAGTGGGGTTGGAACTATCAAGACTAGCGCTAACATTGGCGAGCACGTAGTATCCTACTTTGAGTTTTAAAGTTTCTTTAAAGTCCTTATAACTCAAAAACTGAGGATTAAGGCATTATATCGTTCGTGAAAATCGATATATTTTGAGTTTTTTTACCTAAGGTTGAAATTTGACCGCACACAAAAAAACTGTACAATGGTATTTATATAGTCACTAGATAGATTTCTAATTTAATATATATATATATATATATATAGATATGTATGAGCTGGACTCTGGAAAACGTGGGAAACGTTGTTCATATTCATGGCCGCCCTCTGCTGGCTATCGACTCATTTTGAGGGGAAATACTTGGTTGTTAACATGTACGAGCATTATAGAACACCCGAAAAATGATATTTCAGTAACATCTTTAACAGCAAATCACAAGAATTTGTTATCGTTTAATGTTTCGAATCAAATCCAGAGAAATGACATATTATGGTTCAGAGATATTCTCCTAGGATTTTATTCATTTTTTCCCAAGTTGAAAATTACATAAGAAAAAATTCAATTCCCTGTATTTTGCAAAAACCAACTGTACTGGGCAGGGTGAAATAATGATAATTAACAATTAAATTTGGAATTTCAGTTATGTTCCGCTGCTCACAAAGCTCTTTAAAGAATTGACTTGGAATAAACGTACGTTCAATGCAACACTGCAAGGGAGGGAGCCTCTTCTACTCTCCTACTCCAAGCCAAATGATAGTGTAGTGGTCTAATTTCCATACCCCTCAACGACACGGCCTAACATTTGCCTCTATCACTCGAATAGAAATCAAGTATTGGGTAACAACAATAGTTTGTATTTATTTACAGTTCCTTGTATTTATTTGCAACTCCTTGTGTTTATTTACAATTCCTTGTATTTATTTAACGACTCAACTATGTATATCAATAATTTTTAGCGTAGTTATCGCTAAATTTCAGCAAGTCCTTCTAGTGTTCAGTAATTGTAAGGTTCATCAATGTAAGTTTTGTCATGAAATAGTTCCGATTGCTACTCTGCATTTTAACCTTGTACATTAATGTAGAAGCTAATGTAAAACTGCTACCGTAGTAAGCTAGAACTAGAGATCTCAAGCCCTAACCGACCGACAGGGCGTCTACCTCGAGTCGACGTAAGGCACGATCTTCCATCAGTTGTCCTAACGGAACCACACGGCGCTGTTAGCATTCACAGGTCTTACTAAAGTCTCCCTACTTCTTGCTATCCGAGTGATCTAGGAGTAATTATTGCGAGTTTATACACACGCTCAAACACCCAAGCACAAGCTGTGCAATATAACCAGTATTCACTAAAAAGGAAGCTAACAGGGTCAGACCGATACAGTGATATTGTCATTTGCGACCTGACCTACTGTCAATCGCACACAAAGAAGTAGATTTCCAGCTTCTCCGCTCAGGAAATGGCGGTTCACGCCCAACCAACAGCACGTTAACATTCTATTTAACGTTTATGCTATCTTCAGTTGACCTCTTTTCTGGACGTGTTCAAGACGGCTTAAGCATCACCATGGTTGCGTAAAGGCCCTGATACACTGGCGTTCATGACTCGAGAAATTGCGGCAGTGGATCCCGCCGCCAGTTGAAGTGAGAACTGGCGACATGATACACTCAGAACGCAAGAAGAATCACCGCGGAATGCATTCATTGCATTGCAAGGCGTCAGTCTGTCTCTGCATGTCGTACGGTTAGGTGCACAATTGCGACCAGCCGTATAGTGCGCCGGATAGAAATAAAGCGCCCATTGCGCTGTGCTTTCTGTAAGAGCTGCTTTACACATTCTACAAGCAGCCGTATTTTTTAAATGCGTTGATAAAATACAGCGTTAGAGTTTTGTCCACTCAACTGCGGAGCAAGACATAGCTGCGCACCACTCTTGTCAACGATCAAAACTGTACTGCTCATCGCAGTGACGCCCGTCTGTTCCCGACATGGTCGGATCGCAGTAAAGTTCA
>JACJUY010009618.1:9762-20996 GCA_014220935.1 Platorchestia sp. MABIK | reverse complement strand
AATCTTCCTATCCCTTGCAAATTTCCTGTTAGCAATCACAAATGTTAACCATACATATGTATCTATATAATTTTTAAACTCTGTGAACATAACTGTGTTTTCCCAGATGCTGAAGATGACCCTTGTGGTCGAAACGTTCATCTTTCGTGTATATTTTTAGTTCTGACATATTAAACTCGCTAAGTAATAATGTCTATTTTTAAAAGTGACTATCCTTGCTATTTCATTTATAGTTAGACTTTGCAAACGGCAAAACATTGATGTAAATCATTAGAATATTTTTACTTTGAAAAATATTATGTGAGTTAGGACAGAGTAGGATCAAAATTATATACTCTATCAGTTTCTCAGGTGCGCACTATAGTTTAACAATTTATAATTTACCTCACGCATGTTCTTAAATATCTTTTATTTTTGATCGTAATTTCATTACATTGAATGCGGTTCATAAAACTTCGAGAGTGAATCTTCTAAAATTCTAGTTAGCGGCGTAGCTTGTGGACTTTCCTAGGAAATTTCATAGCGTGACTAAATTTGGTGAAGTGTTCATGTAGTAGAAATTAATCCCCTTGGAGGTGCTTCTTTCTTCAAAACTGGATTAGCTTAAATCTACCTTAGTTTTCTTGTAGCTATTTCGAATTGAAATTAGATGAAAAAATTGTCAGTGGTTTACGCTGCTAACACGTAGAGACACTGTCTCTTACTACCAAATAAAAAAAGTTTAACATACAAATTATAGCATTGAATGCAGAAAACACAGCCATTTTAGACGGTGCTGGTACACTTTATCGTATAAATATTATGGTCTTGGCTCTATTTTTGTTTTGTAAACTGCCAAAGTCCTTTAACATTTAAATTAAATATTTTCTTTCAGAGCTTGTTTAATAATTTACAAGTGGGGATTAAATGTTCAAGTTCTGCACAGAAGAACCTCAGTAGACGAAAGATTGTAGTTTTTACCCCAGGCTAATGTGCTGCAGGTCATCACTAACATCTTATATAATTTTATACGATAAATACAAATTCATCATCAGAATACGCAATATTAAAGCATCACATTTGACGGCCAACACGTCAAATGAACTTTTCAGAAGATAAACAATGCGCGCATTCATTGAAAGCAGTTCCGACGCAGTATTTGAAGAGATTTCGTCGCTTGTACAGATTTCAACTTCATTTACTCTCAAGGTTTTTGCAAATATTATTTGGTATCTTGGCCCATTGTTCTCAATCAATTCTTTTTAAATTGTTAGATTTTTAGGGTAACTTTTCTAAATGTTTAGTTTTAATTCTCGCCTCAGGTTCTCGATAGTTTCTAGTTCCAGCGACTGACAACCATCCCATAACCTTCACTTTGTTCTACGGAAACAACGCTGCAGTGACCATGGTTGCAAATTTTGCGCCCTGGGTCGCAGTGTCCATCCTCTTGGTATTTTCAAGTCGCAAGTCCTCTGTTAGACGTAATCGTTTTAAATCCTGCGCTACATTTGAGCATTCATATTTCTTTCAATACTATGGAGTTCATCATCCTCAGTAACCTAAGGTGGAGCATATTCTCAGAACGAATGGTGAAAGCTGTGTTGAATTATATGGTAAGAATTGAAAGATTGAAGAATCGTAGGTGAGTAGAGCAAATTTTTGAATGGAATCTGAGTGTTAGCCAATGGGAGAAAATATGTCGGGGACATGCAGGGAAACTAAGTAGGCAAAAGATTAATCGTGTTAGAATTGGGAGACCTATGGATGACTGGCGTTTAATGAATGTGGGAGGTGAAGGACCAGAGTGGGACAGCAAGAGGGTAAAAAAATAGATTGAGAAGCGAAAAAAAGGGTTTGGATTGAATAAGTAGATGCTTAGCATGACGCGAAAACCTACACTAATCTGGTACAAGCGAAAGAATGTGCCTAAATGTGAAATGTTCTATGATGGTAGTTTTGGTAGCCAACTCTTGTTTACTGTGAGATGTAAGGCATTGAGTGTGAATATACGCACGTGGAGGTGGAATGAGAATGATAATAAATTAAGTCGGCAGTGTGATAGGAGAGTGGAGGAAACAATTGAACACTTCGTACTTGAATGTAGTAAGTATGAACAAGAGAAAAAGATTTTCATGAATGTGGTGTTTGAGCAGTATGGAGAGAATGATTGGTACACCAGACGTGCTGAAGATGATTTTGGTATGAGCTGTCTTGCTTAATTGGGTCAGGAGTGCAATTTGAGTATTATTGCTGCGATGGAAATTTTTGTTGTACATGCCTGGAGTAGGAGATAATGACTGGAATGAGCCAGTCATGTAGAGTGGGTTGTAGTGGCCCACCATTCCTGAGGGTGGTTTTTTGACGTACTGGTTGTCCTAGCGATGCCGTCCAATGGCAGCTTGTGACAAGGATTAGTGGATCCTGGGTAGTTCATTAGACATGTCTGGTACACAGGCGCTGGGTCCTTGCCTGAATATTGTGAGTATTGCCGAGGGAATTCTAGGCCCTTACAAAGGCTCTGACACTATTGGCTTTCACTTTCATGTTCAAGTTCAAGTTCAGTCCCTTACCATGATGCTGCTACCAAACTTCACTGTTTTCATGGTATTATATGGATCACTCTCTGAGTTTTCGGTCTTTAAATGTGAATAACACCATTCCGCCAAAATGATTAAGCATTCATATCGTCAGACCATAATACGGCGTCTCAAAACAGATCAGGCTTTTTTAACTCTTCTATGGTGAAATTAGATATTTTCTAACTTGCATTAGTTTCAGTAAAGGTGTCTTCGTTGGTGTGCGAGAATGGAATCCACTTTTCTCAAGAACTGCTGTAATTTAATTTTTGCAGTCTTTCGTCTTAGCCGCTTCCAAATCAGGATGAAGTTCAAACCGACTCATTCGTGGATTCTTTTTTACTCCCCAGTCTATTAGTTTAGTCGCACAGGTCACAACTTATATAGACTTATTGAATTAAACTCAAAGTGGATTGATATTGAGTCACCGGTGGTAGAGATTGGAATTTTTGGGATGGCTTAAAATTTTTTATTACCCATATAATTTTCATGACACTGATCAATTGGTTTTCTGGTATTTCCTGGCAATTCTTCAGTCATCGCCTTGCTAATATCCGAGTATTCAACGATAACCTTCATCACGCGCTGCTCTCAGTGATAGACTTAGGTTTGCTGTCGTACGTAAACGAAGAAGATTTTTTTAAAGAACTTCCTGCCCCATGAACCCCTAATGAGCTTTTCAATTCACAATCCAGGACTCTTTACAGTGTCACGTTTGGTTTGTAGTACAAAGTTCAGCGTAAAAAAACTCCTGATTGACTTTTATCAGCCGTCTGAAAGAAAAATTTCTTCATTGGTAAAGTTCTTCAAATTTTATAGATACCTGCGGATCTTTTTAGCTATTTCCAGGGAAATTTTATCATTTGTCAACTCATAGGTGATAATACCCTCTTCAGAATCGGTCAAGCTATATTTATGTCCCGTATTAATTTGGCACTTGGGGGACGCCGCGATTTATGTGAATATGGTCAGGATTCAAACTTCATCTCCTTGAAAGTTTTAAGATCAGCGAAAATCATTTTGTCCCAGTTTTTTACATGGCGCGTATCTGTACAATTTGTTTTGGACATAATTATGCAAGAAGTGTAAACATTTCCTGAAAGTAGCTTGTAAATTCATTGGTTAGCTTATGACATGATTGAAAAAACGTTCTCTCGTTTACCTAATTTGATTTGCAATGCATAAAACAGCGCTTGTTGTCCAGTACAAGCCATTTCCCTGAAACTTTGGGCTTAAAATCATTAATCATATATTTTTTTTGGATCATGCATCTATTGTGACCGCTGTTTATTGTTATCTAATATTGAATAATTGTTGGTTCATCAGATGTATTAGTTGACAAGATGACGATGAAAGTCGTACGGTAATTTTCCGCTCAATTCGCACATTGTTGGCTATGAATTACAGCAGGTGCAAAGGCGCATCCTTTTTGTTGACAATAATCATCATGTTTATATTACGTCTATTTTTCCTACTCACGTTCTTCAAATAGGTTTTCGTAATGTCGCAAACTGCAGTGTTCAGCAGTTCTTTTCATCGGACTGTGTCGAATTCTTTTGGTTTACTGTTTGCATTCGAGTGAATTCACGCTTGACAATTTTTTGTTTTTAAGTTACCGTAAGCAAAAGTGTTTCATTTTGATACTTCAAAACATAAATGAGAATTTTTATGAACATTTTCAAATGAGTGAACGTAACATACAATGCAACAATGGTTGAGCTACGTCAGAAAATGAACAATAAGCCTTATCCAGATACGCGTTTTCAATCTCTATGGGATATCAGAATGTCATTAAATGAGCTTCGCGCGCAATATATGGGCATAGGGGAGCAAATAAGTACTTGAAGAATTTCCCATCGATTGTAATCACTTGAACGATAATACTATCACATTTAATTTATCACAAATCCCCAAGCCGATGGTTTTCAAGCAATATCAAATTCAAGCTTCGGCATGCAGCCAAGGCAGCGTACATTTGTATGCACAGTATATTGTTTGGCAATACCTAGGTTGATTTTTAAAAGTGAGGCACTCATAATAATTTTCAAACTGAGAAAACTGATGTTTACAAACCAAAACTGACGTCTGACTTAAAAAAAGATTTGATGGCAGTTTTGGTAATACTATTTACAAAGAGTAGGTCATTCCTATTTATTTTCATACCAGCATCAACTTTAAGTATCTGTGTGTTTGTCTGCTTTACTTTATGTATCTGTTTGTATGTATATGTCCTATTTGTCTTCTGGGAGATGAATTTTAAAGTATTCAGTAGAATTTCTAGTCCACTGAAATTATTACCCGTACATCCGTAGGCAAATTTGGCCAACATTATCAAAAATGAGCTCTTGTATCGCTATCTCCCACGCAAACAAGTTTCATCTGTGATGTGTCTGACGTATGACCGAGGCCTGCAAGCAAATGAAGGGCAGAGGCTGTGAGCAACGACTCAAGTATGATAACTTGTGGCACACGAGATGAGGTTTGGCGTCGCACAAGCCGTTAACCGACCGACGACTTCACAGAAGTTCCGAAACAATCGAAGTTTACGTCTCTCAATGCAGCCCTAAACTGGCCTGCATATCATAGCACTTGAAGTCCGATACTCTATACTTTATTGATACCGGTGTTTATTGGGTTTATATATGCATGTAAGTTCTGAATTTATTGCTGATTTGAATAAATTGTGTGAAGTTTGTCTATTCGAAGTGGTGTTGAAGAAATTCATCCCCAAGTTAAATTTGAACAATTATTGCCGAGTGCTATTTGCAATGTAATACAAGTATAAAAAAGATCTAATTTTCCAACTGAATTTTGGTAATTCATCCCACCCTTTCCATATAAGCAGCACGTTAAAAGAGTTGAAACAAAAATAGATCAGCACTTGATTTTTAGAATGCGTTTTAGAAGAAAGACTGTCACATTCGCTCCAGCAATGTATGTGTTTGACCGTGTATGATATTGAGCCTTTTACTTTTTTTTCCAGAAAACTCAAAATTTTGTCTCCGTTGCCCAACGAAGTACACCTTTCACAATTGTTATGGGATATGAACTGAGGATATTATTGAAACTGGCTTAAGCTTAAAAATTCTCATAGACTCTAGTATTCGCATGTCTATGTAGAACTGCGATTCTACTAAGATAGAGAGCTGATCGATTGAGAATAAATTATCACACTTTTCCTGATTCCCACAGGCACACGAAAATTTAAATTTTATTGACAGTGTTCCGGTGCTAAAACTCCTAGCAAAATATTCACAAGCTCTAGTGCGGAGAGCACGGGATGTGCATCCAATGTACTCGGATGCACAACGAGCACGACTAAACTTACAAACGAGTGAAGTGTGCATTCCAACAGGAAGTCTATCTTTGTAGTTAAAGAACGAACCAACTCTGATTTCATTCACTAGCACAATTTTGAACATTAGATTCATTGTACATTTTTAAGCTTAAGCTGGGTTTGAAACATATCCTCAATTCATTTCCCTTCGTAATAGTGACTAGGTAACCTTATTTAGCTGCTTGTGTTTTGTGTGTTTTCTCAACAATAATTGGGTATTTTTTATGTTGCAGAAATATTCAAGCACTGAAGATGGCCTGTGGAAAAAACGAACGTGGGTGGATTTTACTAAGATTAGTAGATAAACGTTTACGGTTGCTTGTCTTGCTCTTTTTTTATTACGACTGCTTCGGCTCCTTAACATTTTTTAAGAACAATGTTATTACACACGATGACACAAAATAAGTTTTAGTTTGCAGCAATCGTAGCTCAGGATCGCTAGGTAAAAAGTTTCACATTGTTAAGTTTGTGGAAAATAACCGAGAAAAGTTTAAATCCAAATGGTTCTCGTTCTTTCGGAATCCTGCTGTAGAATGAAGGACAAGCGTAGTATAATAGAGTATATTCTACCGGTTTCTCCGAGGAGTTTGATGGGGATAGTTTTATCACATTTAATTTGTTCAATAAATCAATCACGAGAACTCAATCTGCACAACTTACGCACGCTGCCTATTTAATGCAAGTGACACTTGCATAATGGAAATAATGAAATCCATAATAAGTTTCATTATTGAAATCATTCGTTTAGGATGATTGGTCTCATTTTCGCACGTTGTTTCAAACGCTGTTTATCTATTTTGCATGGGATGAAAACCATCGAACCGTACGCAACTTTGCCTGAACTCTAAACTTACTCAAAATTCACACATGACGCCAACCTTGTCCTCGTCTCTGACTTTTCCGCCTACGTTTTTTGAATAACATAATTTTTTAATGAAATGAATAAAAAAATGAATAACATACTCGACTCTAATCCTAACCTAACGAAGCTTGACCAGGTCTAACCCACTTTTAGCGTTAAAAAGTCGTACATACAAATATACTGGACGAGAAACCCGGAGAACCAACCTTCTAAATTTGTGCATGGCTTTCAGGTTAGGTTAGGCAATCTCCGTGCATCGCGCCTAAATACAGGAGGTAATCTTGAACCCGGAAGTTTTGGCATGAAGGAAGATAATTCTAAACTGAAAATGAAAAAATAAAACTTCTATTTGGAAAATAATTGAGTTGCAATTTATTTCAACCGGTATAACTTGGTCACGTAAACTTAGCCCCGTTTGTTGGCCACAGTAAATTAATCACAACATGTTGACACGTTATCGACACAACACTTTAGCTTCAATAACTTGGGAGTGATGCCGTACCTACATCAGTCAAGGGAGGCTGATTTCCTCGATAGGCAAATCGCTCGAATGGAGAAAAAACTTTTTGCACTCAAACAAAAACATGTTACCTAGCCAAAAATTTAAAAATAAATCAGAAGAAGGTAAATAATACATTAATAATTATTCACAGAGTACTTGACGATGATTGTATGTACTTAGAGGTCTGTAAGCCCGATGGCGAGTATCATTGTAGTTAGAACGCTCTGATGTGTGAATTTTCCTCTTAGTTGGAAAGATAAACTCAGTCCAATTTTGAATATGTTCACTCTCATGTTGCCTGCTTGTCTCGTCATCCTTAACGTAGAACAAATCGTGTGTCAGTATTCAATCAGTAGCGATACACTGAAACAAAAACATGTATAATATAACAATGTATCCTCCACAACAGAGTTTTTCGTTATGAAGACCACGGAATGTTTTCAACAGAAAAAGAGGCATCTAAGTTTTCGAGGTACCGATCGGTAATGCAGTAATAGTAATATTTGTAGTAATAGTAAAGAGTGAAGTGATGTTGAAAATTTTTCTGCACAAATAAAGTCTCCCTAACCTAACGAATAATTTTACCTACTTATCAAATGAGTCTTTTGTATCACCGAAATCGGAGTGATAATACATGAATTAATTAAGCATTGAAATTGCTCTGGAGTGACTGGTGGCTCCATGTGGCATGCCCTCATGCCATAGGCGGGGGCTTAAATTCTTGTGTTTGGTTACCACGCAAATAAATCACTTTGTTTCTCTGTGCAACTGTCTTTTAAAAAACAAAGGAGCGTCAAGAAAATTGATCTAACCATGGGTTAAGAAATCGTTTCGAGCCTTCATCCTGTGAGAAAATATTAAAATTATCACTTAACGGATGTGCTGAGTTTCGTGAAGGCTTCAGTCGTGTTTACAAGTTAGGGTCCAATGTGAAAGTAATGTTACTAGTCATGTAAATTTACAGTCACTATTATTTGCAGAATTAATACTTTGTACAAAATTTGTAGCTCGTACAAGAGTCATGCTGCTCACACTGATCAAATAATTAATCGAAGTGAGCAAGTAACATTTTCATGCCGAAAATATCAAACTTTTCCAACCAATGCCTGTTCCATTCTTAATACTATGGTGGTTGATTTAATCTGTCTGCTAAATTACCGAAACAATCTTTAGGGAATATTTTAATCTACAAGATCGTTTGAACAGGAGCATCTGTCCGATTCATGGATGCCCTAGGATGCTTTTACCATTTATTGGATATGTTGCTCTTCAGCACGAGAATTTTCTCAATGAAACTGGCACAAACTTTTCATGAACTTAGAGATGGAGGAAGAGCTTTTTTCCGAGTAAGACGATAACAATTTTAGAAAAAGATACACGAATACGAGGAGTTGTTTTAGGGTGATCACGGGCATACGGGGGTTTGCACTCAGCGGGACCTTGAAATGAGTTTTTAAAGGCGTGTTTAAGTCTTTTGTGGAGCAGCGCGGATCGTGTTGGGGTCCTTGGCGCGCCTCCAGGTCAAATGGGCTCTCCGTGCTCCGGAAGTCGTAAGTAAAGCGCTGTCGTCCTCGGCTTGCGGGCCTAGATGCGGCGGGGCTGTCACGAGGGCGGTGTGGTGGTCCGCAGGCAACGATTACCTTCAGAAACGTGAGTCATCGAGTAGTTCTCTCGACCCATAATGTTTTCTTATCGAGTAATCTCTCGTCCCGTAATGTTTTCTCATCGAGTAGTCTCTCGTCCCGTAATGTTTTCTCATCGAGTAATCTCTCGCTCCGTAATGTTTTCTCATCGAGTAGTCTCTCGTCCCGTAATGTTTTCTCATCGAGTAATATCTTGTCCCATGTTTTTTTGTCATCGAGTAATATCTTGTCCCATAATGTTTTGTCATCGAGTAATATCTTGTCCCATAATATTTTGTCATCGAGTAATATCTTGTCCCATAATGTTTTGTCATCGAGTAATATCTTGTCCCATAATGTTTTGTCATCGAGTAATATCTTGCCCCATAATGTTTTGTCATCGAGTAATATCTTGCCCCATAATGTTTTGTCATCGAGTAATATCTTGCCCCATAGTGTTTTCACAGAAGATGCATTTGGAAAAGGTTAGAGTATCAAGTTGCTATAACAGAGTGCGATCGCACAGCTTCGCTGTAACTCTTCTAAAATGGAATTTGCCTGGTGTTTTGAGTGTGTGATGTGTTTTCAAATGAATAGAGCTTTACCTTGTGTATTTCCATCGATCTGTGTACAAATGCTCTGAAAAATCCAATCACTTGGAGGTACAAGAACGTCTAATCAATAATTACGTTTAAGAATATCGTTGCAGAGATGCAGCATGAATCTTCAATTAAGTGGCAAAGATGCAACGAGTTTGTCAAGGTATAGGAGGAACCCACATGCATGCGTGATGTGATAAATTTCAAAGAACTATTCTTGTAAGAACAGCCTTTGAAAAACTTTGCTCAGAATTATGACTAATTCGCAGCCTCTAAAAACTCCAACAAGCTTTTACATGATGAATTATTGTACCACGGAGCTGTACATTTAATTATTGCAACACACGGAACAACTAAAATAAAGTCTTGAAGACAAAGCAGATTATGGCAAAAATTCCATTTCAGCTTTCAATGTTAATTCCAACTAACTATCTAAAAAGGGGAAATTGATTTTTCGCAAAAATTAACTTGTGTAACTCGTATCAAATTTTAATGTACTATTTTGTCACTTTTTTATAGATGTCATTCGTCACTGTCGTAGATGAACGTGAGCTTATCTACATTCTATGGCCATGACGAGGCAAGTACACAATAATTTGGTATTTTATTTCATTATCCATAATTTTTATTTTACTAATCTCATCGCACAACTGCAGCAAACTATGTAATAGCCAGGAATACGTGTAGCGGTGAAGAATTGCCACAGTTTATCATTCTCATTCTACTAATATTTCAGGAGATTAATGGAAAAGTTTAAAACATTGAAAGTAACTTTCAAAATATTGAACACTATTTTCCCCACTTGCAGAATAAATTTTGTGCTCTGTGACAAACAAAGCACTGCACGTTGTTGTTTTTAAAATAAAACTTGAATTTTGATTCAGAACTAAAATCTATGCAATAGCTGACATACAGTAACATCCCGTACGCAAATTTGGGATGTAATATGGTCATAACAGCCTTACTAGGAGTAGTACGGCAGTGACGTGCATTTGTTCCTAGCAGAATTTCAATCTGCGATTGGATTTAGGAGTTCGTTCGAAATACCTTGCTTGAAGTAACAAAATTCTGAGCAGCTGTTCTAATACATACATGTTTCAACGTACTGTTATCGAGAAATGAGGTTCATTAGCTCAGGCAAATTCATAGCGCATGCATTTTAACTGCTTTTGAACTAGATAAAAAGTAAAATGTTACTCGTATCACAATCTTCTCAATTAACCTTTAATAGAAAAGTTATACCCTTCACAAGTCTTTTCAAATGCTCTTCTCTGTTGCTTTCACAACCGTTTATGCATTCATTCATGAACAGAATTGGTAGAAGGAGAGAAATTTTCTCGTAAAATTTCTTAAAGGCGGTCCGAAGAGATTATAGCCGAACACCACAAAGTCTGAGCAGTGCACACGGGGTTTTGTCAAGCGATCTGGGTTCATGTGTAATTTTTGTTCTAGGTTTTCCAATTTAGGGAGACCTAGGAAATATGTTCCACTCTTTATTCATTCAACAGATAAAACTCATCTAAAATAGTATTTTTTTTAATCTGATAAAATAGAATTGTCTTTTTTTGTGTAACATGGAAACATCTATATGCACAACTAATAACAATGTAACATCATCAGACGGCAACATTGCAACATCAGACACAACTAATAACAATGCAACATCAGACACAACTAATAACAATGCAACTGTTGAGAAACATTTAATTTTGGGAATTTTCAACTGATTTTGTGTCTTTTTTTGTGTCAAATGATTT
>JACJUY010009617.1:22918-40734 GCA_014220935.1 Platorchestia sp. MABIK | reverse complement strand
TGCTTCATGCCTGGCAGTGGTACTCCTGGATCTCTTTTTTACTGACTACATCTAGTACAAAGTAAGTTTTCACTGCTTCAACTTCCAGGCGCGAACTAGATTCTCAAAAAAATTACCATCGCGAAAGGTGTAACACTGAAGTTTGAAGTCAAACTTAAGGTAATTATCTCTCTCGATACCATAGTTTATGGTATTACTGAAATTATTTAAATGTTTTTTCCTAATAATTCCCGTAAGGTATATTTATATTCAAACACATTTTTCACGACTTCTTGATTCGCCGAAAAATAAGATTACTTTATCGATCTACTCTTTCCAACAAAATTCTCGAGTAAAAAACATAATTGTCTAGAAGGAAGAGATGCACTCGAACTCGACATTTCAGTTCGAGCAGCATTTACTAACTAAATAACAGACACAACCATTTAAACGGGCCATCAGTTCTATTCTTCAACATTATTTTAACAAGTGTTGATCTCAAAAAACTTGAAGCAGTGGAAATCAAGAGTCCCAACCTATCATAAACCTGGTATTTAGGGTCTTTTTCGTTATTTTTTGGTCTATCCTATTGCACCCGTACATTAGTCATGCCTCTTTCATCCATCCGTTTACATCTCCCAGTACGTTCACTTATGTCGGATTTGGACCTTTAATGTTTCAAGTGTTCAAGTGGCAAGTTCAATGCAAATCCATTTTATTTGTTCACCCACGATTCTGACTTTTGTCTCTTCTTATTTCTCCCGATAATGGCCACGGTTTATAGCCAAAACGTCTTTTTAAATACATCGTTTTGTTCTAGACTGAAGTGTCTTTTTACTAAAAAATGTTCGAAGCATTAAATCGAAATAGTGAACTTAATTAAAACGTAATCGATGTGCTGTGTAAAGCGTACATGAAACTAAAAGTTGATTTAAACTTCATCATTAAAGTTTTCATTTTACCCCTCTTTCTGCAGCGTTGAACAATAGTTACTAGCCACACCAAAGGCGATTTCAAGAGAACAAAGATATAGGACGATTTGGTATTGACTGTAGAGTATGAGGAATCTATGCACAAGGTATGTCCTCACACAGGGTACCCTGTGCATGGAAACAGAAAGTTAGGGCGGAAGAGGAAGGAAAGACAAGAAAGAGATAACGGAGCTTGGGAAAAAATATAGATGGGAAAAATAAATTCTCAAAAGGTAAAAATAAATACGTTTCATTATTGTATACTTGGAAATTACATTTCATGCACAGAATAGTCGTAAAAAGAAGAAGATTAGGGAAAGATTGTCATTTCGCTTGCGTTACAAGTATTCATCAGCACATTGCACGGACCAAATCCATCAGCCGTGATTAAAAATATAAGTGAGATAACTGAGCCGCGAAACTACATGTGCAGGCACATGAAGCAACGAAAGTGGGTGTCAGTCAGCAGAGAACAGACACGTCAGGCGTCAGTCAGTAGAGAACAGACACGTCAGGCGTCAGTCAGTAGAGAACAGACACGTCAGGCGTCATTCAGTAGAGAACAGACCCGCCAGGTGTCAGTCAGTAGAGAGCAGACACGTCAGGTGTCTGCTCAGCTAAGCAGCCCCGTGGGTCTAGTTATCTGCTTGCAGCAACAGCACAGGCACTCAAATGTTTAGCATTTCCTTTTTTTGGAAACTAAAAGAGTTCGAATGAGGAAAAAATAACAAATCATTGAAAAGTAGGGATAAAATGCTTATCATGTAACTAAAAATATGGAGATCATCGCCCCTATGTAAGATGCTAGAAGTTGTTCTGAACATTTTGGTAGTTTTATCATTCACTTTATGGGAGAATTGTGTGAGATTCAATTCCGAACGAAAGGAGAAACTTATTGAGCAAGAATTCAGACAAAACCAGATCGGTCCAGCGCAGTAAACTCTGATAGTAGAAGCGAAAAACATCGCAAGATGAATTGCACCTACCAACGCCATTATTCGTATCCCGAAAAAGTTTTGCAAGAAGCTTCATACGTCATCACGCCTGTCCCAAATCTCTATCGAACAATCATGCAGTGTACGACTGAGCTACGACGAAAACATAGCAAAACAGACACACTTCTAAAAATTAGGCGCTAACTTACTTTGCAATTACAATTCAAACTGACGATTGCTAATAAGTTTCACCGTAATAGGAATAGACTGTAATATATCTGAAATACGTAGAAAGAGATGTTATAATAAGCAAAGATGTGAAGCATTACTGGGTACATTCGGCCAGCAAATCAATGAGTAAAACTTTCTCGTATAGCAACGACGATTTCCTTTTTGCAAGGGCTGTAATGAGGGATGTAGCTCGCCGAATTTTTCCTTCACCCTTGCGCATATTACGTATGTTGGAGTATATTCATCAATGTAGGGCTTTCATCTTTCGAACACCACCTTACATGAGATTTGAGATGCTGGCTTCTTAACTTCCACCTTGACGCAATTTCAGTTGGCACCCGAACTTTGATTCCTTCCAACGTACTATTTGTCAAAGTCAAATGCATTCTTACACGTATTGAGAGATTTCTATTGAGAGCCACAAGTAATACCTGCTTGTCATGGCTATTTGAAGTCGAGACAACATAATTAAATTTTCAATTTTGTAGACCCTGTAATCCTACATGTCCACAAGGGGCCTCATTAATACTTAAATGTACTTCTATCATCACTCGCTGAATAAGGAATAAGAAGTTCTAAATTTATTTAGAAATTCAAATCTCACGGATTACTTGTAAAAAATTATGACTAAGATGCGTCCTAACCGCTTCAAAGTACGTTCCAAAGAGAGGAAGGTACCATTTAGTATGGAGTTTGGTGGAAGTGGAATCTTTGCACAAATTGCATTGAAACTGTAAGTTGAGAAAGAAGATAAAAGTTGAAGAAGAAAGTAAAAGGTGCTGGAAAACAGAACAGCCGTGAACCAAGAAAAATATGGTCCTTAACGCTGCCAAAAAAAAATTTCCACAAAAAGAAGGCAAATCTAACTCTAACTCTCTGCTCGGGACCGAACGTTTTCCCTATAGGAGTGCTAATTCCCATAGATACAATAATTGTATCCGCCTGAGGGTATCAAACAATGACACGTACATTTGTCCTTGAAATGTACTGCTGATAAGAGACATTTTCATCTCTTTAGATCGAATGTTGATTGAAATGATTTACCAAAATTCGCTGCGACGTTAAAAACCTCTAAAGCATTCAGTATTGATGGGCAAGAAAGATGAAACGAGAATATGATAACAGGAACAGAAGACAGTGCAAATTGAGCATTATAATTTCAGAGTTCGTTCTACTAAATCGCATTTAGCATGCTAGCGTTTGAAGAGTCAAAGTGACACAAAACTGCAATGCGCCTGTCGCATTGCAGACGTGAGCGACTGAGGTTTTAGACGTATGGAAAACAATCTCGAGCTAATTTTTATCAAAGTAGCAACGGTAATAAAACTTACACAGGCCAAATATCGAAAACGCTCGTCAGTTGCTTAACCCTCTACCGCCGGTAGAGGGTTAGAGGGTTCTACTCATTTTGCCGGTATTATAACCACCGTTATTAGACGTGGCTCTAGCATCAGGTTGTCTCCAACATCACATTAGAGACGAACTGCAACTCGGCAGTGAACTTCAAAAAATACATAAGAGCATCTACTTGACGAGAAATAAAATATATTAGCAGTTTTATTGAGTGTTCCCTGTGGGGAACGTTCGGCGGTAGAGGGTTAACTTATAACTAGTTACTTCGAAAGAATGAAAGTACATCACCTAACGCATGGTTACACCTTACTACTTTTTACCAATGCGCTATGTTCAAACGCGAGAGATTTGTGCGCAAGACTTCAAGCCGAGGAGCCTGCATGAGACGTGCGCTCGAAGACGGTTCACCAATCTCGTAAATTGAACCCATGCCGCCATAAAAGTCGATAGGACGAAAACCAGTGGAGGTCCAAAAACGAGGGTAGTGCACGGACTGCTGTTTCAGTGGTGATGGCATCGCCACGTTGAGTTTTCGTGATTGCCGCTGAATGCTGAGGAAGCTTAACTTTGTTATTCGCCCAGTGAGCTCCGCATGCGAATTTAAAACTCGTTAATGCGGATCATGGCTTAGGGGTTTAAAGAATTTGAGGAGCCGCCCCGGTGCTTAAATAACTTTAAATTTGGACCTAGTTTTTGTGAGAAGAAAAATATCTAAGTCGAACATCCCACATTCCGAAGTAAAATTAAAATTTGATTTTGAGCATTCAAAAAGGAAAGACATCCAAAGTATTTCCGTACAGTAGCTGCAATGATAAAGGAAAAATAAACGATTATAATTTTCATCATTCATGCTAGACTGATTTAGAAGCGGCGCGTTAGCCCCGAGTTCTGCAGTGAGCTTAATTAATTAATTGAGTGCGCAGAGCTGACCAGCTTTCAGGTTTGGGTCTACAACTGCAGCTAATGCGTGACAGAAAGCGTCAAGAAGTCAGCTTTTCAAGGGTTCATTTATAAGAACTCATTCGTTGAACGGGGCAAATATAAATGGAATATTTTTTTTAAGTTTCAGCCTTAATTGATTAGGGCTTCAACAGGATTCCAGTAATTACTAAGCAGAATATGACACAGAGCATGATCAAGTAAGAATTGCAACACACAGAACACGATTCGGTTAACACATGGCTCGCATATTATAATTCCGTGCACAACAGGGATAGACGCCCGAATTCTTCTCCGTTAGCGAGCGTAAGGGCAATTGACCGAATAATCCCTCAAAGAAAAATATCTCACAAATAGTTTTAAATCTCAACATTGACCAAGCAGCGTTGTAACGAAACGTGATTTGATCGTGGCACCTTTCCTGGTGGCGTAATATTGTGGTAAATTTAAGCTAAGTTTCGTCTGGATTTTTGAGCTCATAATTTTTGGCAATGAATGTTCGTTTTATTTTTTGAATTTACTGTACGTCGTGAGCGAACAACAAAAAATGGAGTTTCTATGATGAAATGCGTGATGCACCCAATAAGTAGCTTCTTCTTCTCAGAAAACTTATAGATCATCGTAATGCAGTGTCGCGTGTCAATTTGAGCGATAAATTGAAAAAGGGGCGTAATTTGAGCACAGGATACCTCGAAAACATGCGAACTCGTTTATGGGTTTCCATGAACAATACACGGCGGAGACGATGGCGGTACATAGACTAGTTTATAGACCGTCATGAACTGCAGTGCTGAAGGGACGCTCCTTACTAGTAAAGGCATATAATTAGAAGAAGTCATTTCCTGCTACCAGCTTGCGTTCACAAGACGTCATTCCTCATTTAAAAGGTATTTTTAATCTATTGTAAAATTTGAAAGAACTCGTATCGAGAGATATGGATTTCAAAAAAATGACAGCACCTATGAGATTGAAGTAACGCTTTCAGCTTCGAAACGTTTTTGAATGGAAAATCTAGCTACTATCAGTTCCCCAGACTGAACGTTGTGAGCAATGAGATGTTCTTCAAACGGACCTACTAGGCAATATTCCAACAACGCTGCGTAGATTACTGCGGGTTGTCAGCATGTTGGTAAAATTTGCCCTTCCAGACTTGAATAAATTACGAAAAAAAATCTTTCAAGAATGACATAAAAAAAAATAATAATTCACAGTTTCTCAACAAAATAGTTCCATGGTCCTACTTCAAAAGCGTCAGCACATACATATCTGAACTCCATTAGAACCCTCCAGTAAAATAATCCTGCAGTGCACGCCTCCCTAGATATAAAGTGAGAAAAGCACAGACGTGAGTCGGGAGCTCCTCGCATTGCAAGAGGGTCTAATTTGGCAGTTGTGTAGCGGGCACAGTCAGCCAGCGCCTCGACTTGGAGGACGTCTCCCTCGCAGCATCAAGCACTGCTCAGCGCCGTGTCCGTCTAACACAATTGCCAGAAATTGGCTCGGCCGGCAGCGCTACAGAAAACCTCACTAAAGCCTTCAACAGATCGGCTCTGCTAGCCATCCAATGGAGCAAACTTTTCTTTTAGATCCCTTGCAAGCAGAGCAGAGATCCGACTGGAAAATTTACAAAATGAGGGACGTAAATAACGTCAAGGCGAAGCCACACAAAGGGAGCACAAAGAGCGTCCAAGAAGTTTTTCGTCATCGAGAACAATTAAATGGGATCGACAAACTTTACTGGAATGTCAATCTTTATGAGTTAGAAGGTGTAGTAAGATGGAACGTAGTTTATTCTCTCGCTGATACTGTATTAGCTACAATGATAACAGTTGTAAGGACATCGGTTGGACTTCCTTGTAAAATTTTATTTCTTAATCACTACCTCGAAACTCGGAGCGTTGTGTCGCATATACTTGCTGCCCCGCACAACAAGTGAATATTGAAATGGTTCAGTGTGAAGTGTACGACTGCGATTTATCTGTGTTTATAATACTTCGTGAAATAGTGTATTGTGTTGTAGTTGATATTCTTGTTACTTTGTTTATCTTTTCCACTAGACATACTTAGTTTCTTTTACGAGTGGTTTCCGTTTATCTGCCCAACAGGCCAGATCGATGCGACTGCGCTGTAACCCATATTGCGATTTAGAATCGTTCTAGTGTATTTTTTGCACACGCCGGACTTTCGGAGTCTTGCTGCTATTAACTCTTTTCCCAAAACCGCCCATTTGTGTGCTTCAGTATAGTCCTCCTCTTTGTCTTAATTCATCATTTTTTCTTAGTTATTCAAATACAAACTTCGTGTCCGAATAAACGTCATTCATACTGTTAAATAAAACAGTAAGACATCCGCAGTTTTCTTTCACCTGCCACCTAACCTACGCTGATCCTGCATGCCCTGACAACAAACAAACATCGGCATCTTAGGATGCTTTATTTCCAATCAAGCCTGATACATTTGATCTTAAGCATTGGTTTTTCAAATGTCTTATAACTAACACTATATATACAGGACACCATGACGGTTCCCCCGTGCAGCCCGTACCCATTTCCGACACCTGGGTTGAGTGGTGTATTGTGCTTGAGCTCTCCCTTATACCCAACGGGGAAAATCGCCGCACCAGTGCCGGGATACGAACCTGGGCCTCCAACATGCAAGGCCGATCCCTTAACCACTGTACCACCGCGAGCAGTGATTACAAAACACAGGAAAGTGTGGTTGGGAAAATATTTCTTTCAACGTTTTTCAAAGGTATCATTAAAATTCAAGAAAAACTACAACTCGCTGTTTTTTGCTTAGTACCTCAGTGCTTTTCGTTTTTATTGAATGAAATTAGGTTAGTTTGGCACAGCGGTCCCCAACCTTATCGCCGCGGACCGTTCAAAGTTTGATATATTTCACCGCGGCCAGGGGGATGTGAATTCGAACGATTTTAACATAATTGATTTATGCATACCATCAAAATAAATAGAACTACACCAGAAACACGAGTAATAAAGTGCATGACCATTTTGAATCACTAGAACGCTAAATCAATGAGACTCCTAAGCTTGTTTATCTGCAATGAGACTGTTCCATCTAGGATCAGATTAAATTAGATTATTGATTATTTTGAGCCTCCCTATCCACCACAAAGGCGATCCAAAGCGAGGGAGGAAGGCAACATTTAGTATGGAGTTAAGGGAACGCGGAATCTATGCAGAAAGGGCATAGAAACAGTAAGTTTAGAAAGAAGATAATGAAACAAGATCAAAGTCGAAGAAGAAAGTAGTAGGTGCTGAAAAACAGGACAAAAGTGAACCGAAAAAAATGGTCAATAACGTCAGTCAGCTTACCGTTAAAATAACAGAAACCACACATGAAACTTTAAATTGGGATAATGCATCAAGTGAAAACCCGATTCTGTTTATCCTCAATCACGAGCAAAATTAGCGAGCCCAGGAGTAAGGATGAAAAGCACCGTGACAGCAGCTCGATTATCGTCTGGATCGAGTGATCGCCAGTACGGCACCCTGGAGAGCACACACTCTACCGTGAGCGCACGAGCACAGCGAGCTGCTTAATGAAGTGAGAGCGTCACAGCCAAACAAACACGGACCTTCATTTGCGAGCGCTGCCTTTGATCCTCGCTATGAAAACCTCCCCTCAGAGATACTCGGCCCACGCTTCGAGTACACAAACACACGCACATAAGCTCTTCTTCCAGTGATACATGCCTCTCTGCACTCCATAGCTTCAAGCGTGCGCTGTACAATTACCAGTGAGGAACCCTGGTACACTGAAGATTTATAGTGTGGTCTGGAAGAAGATGAGGAAGATTAGATTATTAGATTATTAGTTAGTTTAAGCCTCCCTATCCTCAACAAATGAGATCCAAAGAGAGGAATTAAGAGGGCACCATTTAGTATGGAGATAAGGGAACGTGGAATCCATGCAGAAAGGGCATAGAAACAGTAAGGTAAGAAAGAAGATCATGAAACAAGATCAAAGTTGAAGAAGAAAGTAGTAGGTGTTGAAAAAACAGGACAGCAGTGAACCGAAACAAAGTTGGTCCGTAACAAAACAAAAACCTATGTTATTTTAACAAAAGGAAAGCCTACTTAACCTTTAGCTCGGGCCCTCACATTGTTCCCCTGGGAGCGCTAATTCCCATAGATACAATAGCTGTATCCCCCTGAGGGGAGAAGATGAGGAAGATAGAAATGAAGTTCACGAATAAGATGCATAATCAGATCGAAATTTTTAAAATAAATTTGATAGGAAAAGGAAAAAAGGATAACATATTCCTGAAGAATGTGTGCAATAGGGTTTTTCTTCCCTAAAATTTGGCGACGGTGGCTTGACAAAACTTAATTTCATGCCGTATTTGCTGCCAGTGAAATAATATGGTCAAAACGTCGGATGAAGGAGATCTTACACGATATCAACATCAGATGAAATCTTTTCTTACTTTCAAAAATGAATAAAATTGCAATGCCCATCAAATATCAAAGAAATCTAGAGGCCTTATCAATGTGCAACTCTTAAACACGTTGGTATTCATCGGGTAGAAAGGAGGTGATAAGGCTATCCGAGCTTGTACATTGGTCATAAACAATTAAAAACAAACAAACATCGGCATCTTAGGATGCTTTATTTCCAATCAAGCCTGATACATTTGATCTTAAGCATTGGTTTTTCAAATGTCTTATAACTAACACTATATAAAGGACACCATGACGATTCCCCCGTGAAGCCGGTACCCATTTCCGACACCTGGGTTGAGTGGGGTATTGTGCTTGAGCTCTCCCTTATACCCAACGGGGAAAATCGCCGCGCCAGTGCCGGGATACGAACCCGGGCCTCCAACATGCAAGGCCGATCCCTTAACCACTGTACCACAGCGAGCACTGTTGTAACCACTCGAAGCCTCGCGTTGGGAGAACAATTTATGAAAGAAAGCAAGAAAGGACAGAAGTAATACAGCACTACATTAAAAATACACAACCCATTCGTTAATTAGAGAGCAGGAAGTAATTAAATAGAGCTCGACGGCCAGCCAGTTGTAAGGTCGTTGGCAACACGGGTCGCTGGCTGAGAAATGCTCAATTTGCTCGCGAGAACTTGCGCTAGACCTGCTTTACAGAATCCCGAAAAGCTACCAACTTACGTGGCTAAAAGCACTGAGGTTTACTGCCTCAAGTTAGGCTGAAATTTCTTGAATCAGAGTACAACAATAACACTGTCAATAAGGTCTAACAGTTTGAAAATTTTATTTTTAAAGTTTAACGGGAGAGCTTGAATATGTAAAGTTCTAAGATAAGTTCTTCACGTTCACAGGAAAAATAGAAAACTAAAATCATTCATCAGACAACTGGTAATTTTACTGTCACTTAATTGCTAGGAATGAAAATCCATACTGATAATTTCTAAATTAGGCACGATCACAATTTTTGCAATGAACGATCAGGATTGATCTAGCAGAAAATGTTGTAGGCCACGACGAAGGCCACTGCGCGCAAACAAAACTACAGGAAACCGACTTAAATATACGTAATTGAGTTAAAAGTGCCAGAATGAACAAAAAGAAGGCCTACCTAACTCTCAGCTCAGGCCCTTACATTGTCCCCTGGGAGCGCTACTTCCCATAGATACAATATTTGTATCCCCCTGAGGGGATTTTTCGAGTATCATGAATTAGTACGAGTAGTTGCAAAATAAGAACGTAATTACGAATTAAGACATACAAGTACATCTGGATTTCAGCAGTTTTTTACTTCTAATGATGGAGTTGAGCATCCCGTCTCAGAGCCATTTTTTGAGTGTGAGAAATTGAAATTTGACAGTATAGCTTCCACGCAACGATGTTCTCTCATTAATTTAAAACAAATAAAGCTCGTTCGTAACATATTTTAATTAACCCCCGAACTTCAACATCCTTCTTCAAAGATAAAGTCTAATTTTAATTTGTACAATGCAAAGAATTAACAGATTCAATTCATAATTTAATCAATATCAGAATTTAAAGAAATTCAATAAGTATGAGCTCGAGGAAAATCTCATGTAAACTAAGTTACAGCTTCATTACTTGTCTCCATTCGACAAGCACGGAACTCGTCTCCGCTTTTAAAGTTCCTTAATCCAGGATTCCTTCAGCGATTGCTACACATACAAGTTCAATAAGTGTGTCTTGGAAAGAGTTGTTACAGGCAACTGGATAAAAGCATAGAAGGATCCATTCTTTAAAGAAAAGTACAGAAAAAATAGCTTCATCACACATTATTTTTCATTCGTGCAATTTAAGTGTCCGATCATTTCGATGCGATTCACTGAGACAATTTTGAATAATAAAAATTTGAAATGTCATACGCTCACTTTGGCTTCAGCAGTCCGAGAAAGAGAGCAGATGGAGATTCTCAACGAATGTTGCAAGCGACCACGAGTATCGATTACAGATCAGATTATTAGTTAGTTTAAGCTTTCCTTTCCGTCACAAAGGCGATCCAAAGAAAGGAAGGAGGAAGGCACCATTTAGTATGAAGTTAAGGGAACGCGGAATCTATGCAGAAAGGGCATAAAAACAGTAAATTGGAAAAGAAGATAAGACAAGATCAAAGTCAAAGAAGAAAGTAGTAGGTGCTGGAAAACAGGACAGCAGTGAGCCGAAAAAAAGGTGGTTCTTAACATAACAAAAACATTTTATTTCAACAAAAAGAAGGCCTATTTAACTCTCAGCTCAAGCCCTTACATTTCCCCCTTGGAGTGTTAATTCCCATAGATACAATAGTTGTTTCCCTCAGAGTGGAGTATCGATTACATGGCCACTGCACCGATGCATCAAAAAAATAAAAAAAAACGCAGTAGGTGAGATAGCAATCTAAAACTGCCTTCACTGAGTCGTAAAAAGAGCGTATTCTGTTCTGTGAGAGAAACACTTAGTGCACTGACAAACATCTCACATGGCCCGTGATGAAAGTCTCGCTAGTCAATAAAGGATATCGTCCAATAACACCCTCGGTGATAGCGACAATAGCGCGCCCAGCCAATATTAGCGATGGTCGGCAGCGGCAACATGGAACAGCGTGCTGTGGAGCCAACCTGGCGTGCCCACCTCTATGTTGGTGCCGGCACTGTTACAAACACATTGCAGCGTAATCGCACTTCTTGTGCTTCATTTCAGCTTCCTGTAACAGCGAGCCATTCGAAAAGAGCACATTTGGCTGCGAGAACACGAGGGACTATTTTACGCCGATCTTTTTCTGAAACTTGGAAATTTATTGTTAATAACCGAAACGGCCAATCAACACAAAGGGTATGATTGCGAAAAATTAACGATTTTTAGAATGCCCACAAAAAGATGAGCGGAGATTATAAAGTGAGCAACCCTCGTTGACTAAAATTCTACAATTCGAAGGCTGTCCCTCATTTTGCTTTGAGATTTTTTTTAAGATAACCGAAAATTTACTTGAAATTTTCTGACACAGCGAGTGCAAAAATTCTGCCTGAATACAGCAGTCTTCCCATGAGAGATCTTGTGGTATCATCAATACCTATACACCTGGTCAGGAAGCTGCAGGAAATTAGCTGTGGTTTGTGAAGCAACAGTTGCAACTGCTGTAGCGGCGAATGTGACAGTACCGGTCCATAACGCATCAGTACGAGACCAGCGCAGCAACGCCCATTACGCGGATGAGCGACGCGGATAATCGGCCCTCATCAACAAGAATGGCTCAAACAGCCGCTGCAAAAACTCCAGCTCAAGTTAATTTAGCCCCTACATTGTGGATAATTGTCTTCCGTTTCTAAAATTAAGGATGACTCGAAACAACAATTTTACCACATGCCATGTTCGACACAGAAACGCATGCATTTGTCTTGATAAAAACACAGCTTTTCACAGCTACAAAATTCAACTAGTAAGGCAATGAAAAACTTTTGAAATCGTTTCAGAAATTACAAAAAGATAGCAGCACGACATATACAGCAAATTGTACCGCAAAGGCTTCGAATCAGCTATCGCTAATTTTCTAACGTTAAACAATATCTAAAATGAAATACAGATTAGTTTTGGGAAGACTCGATTTTTCTAGCTTTACGCTCAAATGAGCTAGTTTCAAGCTTTGAGCTAGTTCACGCTCAAAGTTTCAAAGCCTGATCGCAACAATCATTATTTAGCACAAGTCGTACATTGCAGCGCTGACTGTATTGATAGAATTAGATTATAAGTATTACCCCTCCAAACCGCAACGAAGGTGTTCCAAAGGTGGAGGAATGAGGAAGGCACCATTTAGAACGAAATTTGGGGAAAAGGGAATCTGTGCACAAGGTGAGTTCCCACGCAAGATCCCCTGCGTATAGATAGAAATAGTAAGTTAGAGAGTAAGTACACAAAACAAGGCAAAAGTTGAAGAAGAAGTAATGGGAGCCTAAAAACAGGACATCAGTGAACCGAAGACATTTGATCCATATCAAAACAATAACCTATTCTATTTCAACCAACGGTAGACCTTCCTAACCTTCAGCTGAGGGCTTCACATTTTCTGTTAAGGACACTAATTCCCTTAGAAACCAAAGTTCTATCCCTTGTGGGTGGATTGCACTGATGATGTTCGAAGGAAGTTGATGAAAGTTACCCTCTGCAATGGAATCTATACATTGGCTGTAAACCGAGAGCCGTTCAAACTACAACTTTTAAGTGAAATTTTCATTGGGAATGAAATAACTCCAGCCCACTAAAGCTATAACAATGAGACCTTCCTCGCCTCAGTCTGAAATCCCCTGTGGAATTGGTCAGCTGACTAATAGGAAGAGATACAGGGCAGGGTCCTCTGGCTAAAGCCTTACAAGTTATGACTCGGGGTGGTAGGATCGATAGCTCGCCAGCAGTCAATTAATTGTCCCGGAGTCACAGTCGCTCTCACGGAGAAAACACCCCGAAAGGGAGTGGTGTGCTTGTTTCGTTCGACTAGAGCTCAGTGCTTCAATTTTTTCTTTTACACATTTCTGAGAAATGCCCTTGAATAAAGTGTTTCAATTTGTTTTCTATGGCTATATAACAGGTATCAAATCAACAAAACTTGTGTGGAATCAACGGAAAATTGACACCATTTAGTGAGAAAGTTTGGGAACGGAAAATCTGTGTGAAAGGTGTGTTCTCTGACCCTGTGCATAGGGGCAGTACGATTGAAAAAGGTAATGAAATGAGGTAAAAGCTAAAAAAGAATAGGTGCTGATAAACGCACAAAAGTGAGCTAAACAAAATGGTCAGACGCAAAAAAAAACATTCCATTTCAACGATAGGAATGATTCCCTAACCTTCAGCTCGTGATGTCACATCTTCCCCCCATCAGAGCTAATTCCGATAGGGATAAAAGTTTTAACGACCTGAGAGGCGAAGTACTGAATTGTTACTGTACTAAATACTTCAGTACGAGACTAACTTACTCGGATACCATAAAGATTTAAATTCATTCGCAGCAACGTGAAAATAATTTTTGTAACTGGTATTTGAACTGACAAGTCGCCTCCTTAGCTGAATTTCAGGTAAAATGGCAACCAAATAAAAAAGGTCAGATGAAAACGGAGATACAATGACATTTCGAACAAAATCAAAGGTAATCATGCAAGAGAGTCGTTCAAAAGGAGACCTATGAGTTGGTTCCCCAATCATAGCTAAAAGCATCTTCAGAGTAATACTGCTGCTCCTCGTGACTCTAGTCTCGGTTTCGGAAAAGTACTGCGTTAAATATTCTTCACAGTCCCTTATTCCGAGATGCAAACACGCCGTAGTTTTAGATAAAGAAACTGAGCTTTCTGCAAGTGTGCTTTCCTTGATTAAATGTCCACCTGCTAGACCACTCTCGCTGTGCCACCTCACCCTCGGCTAGGGGTTGGAGGCAAGAAGATCGATTTACTGCAGCTCTAACTACAAAGAGCCTCAGATGGGGGGATATAGTTTCCAACAATTGTGTGTTAGATTAAACATTCGAATAATAATTGGATTGCAAATTTTACAATTGAATGCATGTTTCTTATTTGATTTCAAATTTTTAAAGTCATCGAAAATGCCCCAAGAAATCTGGCGATGACTCGTTGAAATGCCATTTGGTTTGGAACCTTAAGAGGATTTTTCGGGTAAAACTTTGTTCCAGAAACCCTGCTTCACTGCTGCAGTGTACTTGACTGCTCCATACTTCAGAATGATGAGCTTGGATTCTTCGGCAGAAAAGGGAGAATATTTCCTGAAGCTGAAGAACTTCTGGGGTGCAGGGGGCAGCCATTTTCATGGTCGAGTTGTCTAAAATGACACAAAGACAACTTCATATTTCATGCACCCGGCATCATATCTACAGAATAATAAAACCTCCCTTTGTGGAGAGCTGGAAAAACGTTGGTGATGTTAGTTTTTTTTTTGTTTAGTTCACCAGATTTCGTTCTATTCAAAATTGTCACTCATATTTGATCACATAGTAGTTAAACGGTGAAGAAATGGAAGAAGACCAGGACCACGGAAAATATTCCTAGATCTGGTGCATACCGAAAGATTTCAATAGGAAGTTCACGAACCATGTCATACAAAATCAGAACTAATCTGTGACAAGAGATGAATTTTTAAAAGATCTTAGTGCTGCTAAAACGCATCACTATGATGATTAGCAATGATCAAAAGCTGTAGGAACTCTAAGCAAGATATCGGAAGACCCCATTACTGAAAAAATTCTAATGACAGATTAGAACCCCCTAAACAACATTACATGAGTTTTCAAGCCAGGAAAGGGTGAAGTGCTGTACAATACGGAATTAGGGAAACAGGAAATCTATGTATTCATAAACAGGATTCATTGTGCTTAGAAACATTGAAATTGAAAAGTTTATGACAGAAGATAAAAAGAAGTGATAGGTGCCGGAAAAGAAGCAATGAACTGTAGGAGCGAAACTAGAAAAATTACATTGTTGTAAAAAAAAGAAAGCCTACTTTACCTCCAGCTCGAGTCCTCGCACTTTTTTTGAGCGCCAGTACATTACGTATGAGTAGTTGTTTCCTTTTGAGGGGAAACGATTTGTGACAGCGGCAGTCCAGTAGATATGATAGTTGTATCCCTCTGAGGGGAAACGCTATTGTGGGAGCGTCAGTCTACACCTTTTTCGATTCAAGTTAAAATATCTGACATTCAAGTTAAAATATCTGACTTTCAAGTTAAAATATCTAACTTTCAAGTTGAAATATCTGACTTTCAAGTTAAAATATCTGACTTTCAAGTTAAAATATCTGACTTTCAAATTAAAATATCTGACTTTCAAATTAAAATATCTGACTTGCAAGTTAAAATATCAGGCATTCAAGTTAAAATATCTGATTTTCAAGTTCAAAAATCTGACTTTCAAGTTAAAATATCTGACATACAATTTAAAATTTAATACGGATTACTTTAATAGACCTACATATTACTGCATGTTCCTACCTACATATTTGCAGATTTTTTTGCATATTCATAATCATAAATCATGAAAAATTTGTAGTAGAATGGATTGTAAATATGATACTAACTACTGTATGTAGCGTATATAAGAGCTCGAATTTTCTTTGCTGAATTATTTTCATTCTAACACCCATCATGACAATGGAAAAACTCTAAGTAAGCAGCCTTCTCAGTGATTCGGAATCTGAAGATCAACATACAACACGAGGAGTGAAGAGAGGAACAAAGCGTGGAAGATGTAAAAAAAAACTTACGAAAAACAAATGGTTTTGTCTGCAGCGGAAGATATCGACGGAGACTGGAGGAAAGTGGCCAACAATCATGGCGTACCAATAGCAACTGCATATGGTTGGATTCGAAAAATTGATAGGGAAGTTAACAAACACGGAGATGCCAGAAATACGAAGGTTGCACCCATACATGTGCAGAAAATGATTAGTTAGCTTTAAGAAGATCCTCTTATTACTTTAGTAACAATCAAAAATAAATTATCGCAAGAAACAGGAGTATCAATAGCTACAAACACAGTGCATAGGCATCTTGACTGTCAACTTTATTCTGTGAAAAAAGCAAGATCGGAGCCATCAGAGATGAATTCCGAAAGTAACAAAAGAAAACGATCAGATTACGTGTCAAAAGCGATGGATTTTATTGGGAACGGCAAAACGTTAGTGTACATAGATGAAACAAATTGCAATCTGTTCTTAAGAAGAAGTTGTGGAAGGTCCAAGAAGGGAACTCGTTGCAGTGTAAAATCTCCAACTTCGAAAGGCAAGAACGTCCACATCATAGCAGGGATCTCACAGACAGGGTTAACGTACTGGGAAAGAAGAAGAGGAAGTTATAAGAAAGAAGACTGCTGCGAATGGGTCAGAAGATTACTACGAACAGTGTCAGAGGCAATGGAAAATGTATGAGTAGTTTGTGACAACGCTCCAATCCATGTTAATTTAGAAATGGTTGTGCAAGAGCAGGAATAACAGGGAGCCGCACTTCTAAGACTTGCTCCTTACAGTGCTCCTCTTAATCCTATCGGGGAGTGTTAAGTCAGAGGCAAAGAAACTGTTCAACACAACACGTGAAGATATTTTGAGACCTCCTCCTCCAAGCATGACCCAGACTGAACATGGGCTGCAACATTTGGAAGGAATAATAGATCAATCTATGGGGAAAATCACTCATACTTCGTGTATGAAAACGTGTAACCATGTGCAAAAACACTATCCAGCAGTTTTGTTAATGCAAGATCTGAACATGGGTGACATTCCAACTGCATGAAATTATACATACGTAGTTCATAATAAATATATCGCATTCTCATTTAAAATCTATTCGATTATTTCAGTTAAGGATTTATCAATGAAATTATATTCATTCTTCTGTAGAGACTGCAATTTAAATATGTATGGAAATATTTTAAACATCTGTATATTTGTACATAAAATAGATTGCATTAAAAAACTTCTGACGTGTTAAGGGAGCATTTAAGACTTATTATTGTATTAAAGGAAAAAGAAAAGGGAAAAAGGAAAACGATAAAGGAAAACGAAATATTGTAATAAGGAGCATTACAAACTTATTATTATTGTATTAAACTATGTACATGTGTACTCGCCTTGTGTTCTTATATCCATGGAAGCATTTACGCATGTGAATACAAACCACTCCTAAATTATGATTTTTTTAGTCAAAATAATTTAATGAGCAATGAAACATATAAAAGTTCATATTTTTAAATCATTTTATAAAATATTTTATGGTGAATTTAAAATTTGTAACTTAGATGTCAGTTATTTCAACTTGAATGTCAGTTATTTCAACTTGAATGTCAGTTATTTCAACTTGAATGTCAGATATTTTAACTTGAATCGAAAAAGGTGTAGTGGAGATGATAGTTGTATCCCTCTGAGGGGAAACGCTATTGTGGGAGCGGCAGTCCAGTAGATATG
>JACJUY010009617.1:8325-21002 GCA_014220935.1 Platorchestia sp. MABIK | reverse complement strand
GGGGGAGAGCTATATTTATTTAATATTTATTGGGTTTTATTGAGTTTTATTATGTTTCATTGGGTTGCAATATATATATATATAAGAAAGTTTTGGCCTCCCTTAACCACGACAAAGATGTTCTATGAGAGGAAGGAGGAAAGCACCATTTAGTATGGAGTTGAGGGAACGTGGAATCTATGCACAAGGTGCACAGAAACAGCATGCTAAGAAAGAAGTTCATGAAACAAGAAAAAGTTGAAGAAGAAAGTAGTAGGTGCTGAAAAACAGGACAGCAGTGAACCGAAAAAAGATCATCCGTAACAAAACAAAACCTATTCTATTTCAACAAAAGGAAGCCTACCTAACGTTTAGCTCGGGCCCTCACATAGTTCCCCTGGGAGCGCTAATTCCCATAGATACAATAGTTGTATACCCCTGAGGGGATTGGGTTGCATTATTATTTTTTATAATAGTATCCTAAATTCTTCTCATTAGTATTTTTTTAAATGCCTATATTAATGATTTGTGTGTGCAGTGTGAACACAGCTAAAGTTACTCCACTCAAAAGCAGTAGCTATCAACCTATCAGGAGTATGATTTGGCAACTTATATAATTTTTTTATATTATCAGGCTCCTCAGTCTTGTTGTCAGTGTCGTGAAGTGTAACATGACACTGCAGGATCGGCATCTGCATTAGCTTTTCAGGCGCAATAGTTTCCTGTGTACAATATAAGATAGCAGGGTGTTGCACCTGCCTTAACTCGTTAGGCTTACTGGCTTTCTGCCAACAAGAGATGGGAGAGTGTTTGCTGATCAGTTTCTTCGTAAGGTTTTCATAATTCCTATTATTAAATAATTATAATTAAGTAACGCCTTTGGGCTGTATTTTGTGTACTTGGGTGATTAAAGTTGGATGACCATAGACCTACATCTAAATTCAGTTCAAATGTTCATTTTATTGTAACAGAAAACAAAAAGTTCCAGAAGTTTTGTTCTGTGATGCGACCTGGATACATACTGCCAGTCGGCAACGTCTGTGACAATGTTTGGTATGTAGGTTTGGGGCAGGGAGAGCTCAAACGCTAATAAAAAAAATATTCAAACATTTGAGGTCAAAGGCTGATCTCTATGATGATGCAATTAAGGCCTACCACTGCCAGCAGAGACTTCTGCATGATACAAATTGTGTTGTACAACCCATAGGAAGTAATTAAGGTTCAATTTTATAATCAACATATCAAGTTTGAATATGGAGCCAATAAAATGAAACAAAACTTGCATGATGCCTTTCTTACAGGTTTGTGCATTCATACTCGTTTGCGACTAAATTTTTTAAAATCCACTGGACTGGCGGGTTTTTATTTTTTAGATGCTTTTTTGTTTTTTGGGATGGTCTTTTCAATGCCAAACCTGGTTACAACAGCCTACACCATGAAAAGTACCCATTTGTTGAACGTGGCGGCTGGAGCATAATGGCGGCCAAAAGTTTAGTATTAACTGGCACAATTCATTGGGAAATAATTGGAGGAAATGCTGGTACAACAATATATTGCAATGTTTCCGATAATCAGATTAAATGAGTCAGTGCGAGCCTCCATAACCACAACAAAGGCGAACCAACGAAGAGGATGGCATCATTTATTATGGAACTAAAGGAGCGTGAAATTTGTACACGAGGTGTGCGTTCCCATACAACATCCCATTTGAGCATACAAACAGGTATAGGAAGGAAATTCGGGAAATAAGATAAAATTTGAAGAGGAAAGAAGTAGATGCTGAAACACAATATAGTAGAGAACCGAAAATAAAGGTCTTTATTAAAAACAAAAATCCCTGTCCTATTTCAACAGAAGAAAAGCCTATATAACCGTTTTGTGACCAATAAAATTTTTTTCGAGGACGTACACTTCGTTTCAAATTGTAAAAAAAATAATGCATAACCAACTGAAAAAGTATGCGTAGATTATTAGATTATTAGTTAGTTTAAGCCTCCCTATCCTCAACAAATGAGATCCAAAGAGAGGAAGGAAGAAGGCACCATTTAGTATGGAGTTAAGGGAACGTGGAATCTATGCAGAAAGGGCACAGAAACAGTAAGATGAGAAAGAAGTTCATGAAACAAGATCAAAGTTGAAGAAGAAAATAGTAGGTGGTGAAAAACAGGATAGCAGTGAACCGAAAAAAAGTTGGTCCATAACGAAACAAAAACTATGTTATTTTAACAAAAAGAAAGCCTACCTAACCTTTAGCTCGGGCCCTCACATTGTCCTCCTGGGAGCGCTAATTCCCATAGATACAATAATTGTATCCCCCTGAGGGGTAAAAGTATGCGTAACATTTAAAAAAAAAATCCTGGAAATTGAAATTAAATGGTAAAAAATTAATTTTGCATACCTAACTTTTTTTTGGGGGAAATCCGGCAAGTGTGATTATAATCTTAAGAACTTGGTTTCGTAGTTCAATCCGTGTCATCTCACAACGTAACAGAACTTGCTCCAAGTTTGCTATAAGATCTTTGCAACATCATCGCAGAGATGGGTTTACTCTTCTAGAAAAGTATTGAGCCCCATTAACATTGTCGCCCTGAACAGCAGTCGCGAGCTGATCCTCAACTAAATTTATAATGGTTGTCATGAACATTACTTCTGTGTACACTTGTTCAATGTGCAATTTTATGTGATACTAAACTATAAGAAACTGAGGTTTCTAAGAACATGTCTGATAATTATTGCCAGGACAGTTTCACTACAAAAAGTTTAAATTTAACATTCGTTTGGATGCTAGACAGCAGTGAAGTCACTCCTGAGCGCAGAATGTCGTATGAGTACAACAGAATAATGTCATTTTAGCCATGTTAACATCCTAAAATTATTCTAGTATATCGATTAATGTATGATTTTGTAATGGAAGAATTATGACTGAGCTCGGGAGGCAAGGGCTCAAGTGAAAACAGATTAGTTTTATTAGGGGTCACATCGTTTAATTCATGGCTTACTCACCTCGTCCACCTCTCAATTCTTTCTATCATTAAATTACTCGGCAGGAGACAGCATGAAGGTTTATTCACCAATTTCTCCCTATCGTATCTGCACGTACGCAGTAAGAAACTGCGAAACTACTATTGAAAACATTTGCTCCTCACTAAGCTAACAGATCAATCTCACATTTCTAGCCCCATGTGTTACACTAACAGAGCATCCTCTCTCACACCCCTTCCCACAGTGCCAGCATTCCATCATTTATTTACGGACACGATCTCAAAATAATGAAGCAGGTTAATCGAGCATGGCAATGTCAGGTTAATCCAGCACATGGTACATTCGAAGTAATAAAGACTGGTACTATCTAAATTTAACAACGTATCAAAACATGAGCGCGATTGACATGCACCACGGTATACAGAGACATACACTTACATGAACATAACTTCAGGAAGATGACCTGACAGGCAACCGGGTCATTGATAATGTATTTTGCTAGCTTCCATCTGGTAACTTTTTTGTTCTTCTGCGCTCAGCTCCGCTAAAACATAGCATTTTCAGTAATGAAAATTCAGTGTGAAACTCTCCGTTACACATAAAACCTGTCTATTACTTCGCTATTGAAATGAACATTTTAATGGAGTCATCAAATTGGCAGACTGTATTCAGTATGAAGCGAACGCTACACTCACCTAAGTTGACCTCAACAACTCTGAACGGTTTCAATGACGCATAAGGGTGCACCTTTCTCGATTCCGCACACAACTCTTATGCCGGTTTTAAATTTCTTTCTTCTTGAAAAGCATGTTATGTCTTCACAATCATGCGTAGCTTCTTGCCGAGATGGTTCGGAAGGTTACATGTTTCAACAAAAATTTTACGAAAAGGAAAGGTTAATTATTTTGAGACTAGAGCTTTTAAAAACTGTAGACATTATTGTTCAAATATCACTTAATTGATGAGTGCTAACTCACATTTGAATTTTAGGGAACTCAATAACTAGCAATTAACGGAAAACACTTTCAACTAGTTTGAACCTACAACACATCCTGCACCAAAGAAACGCCATCCACGTCAGTTTGGGCAACCTAGAGAAAGAAGTTAGTATTATCTCTACCTCATTCTCCAAAGTTGACACAAACAATCTCTTCGTTCACGTTTTTCAATATTTAGGAGGTTACCAGAAAGTGAAATCGTCTCTTAGTTGTAACAGTTGGAAAAAATGTTTATCATATTTTCTATATTCATAATTATCTATGCGCGCAGCGAACGAGTCGAATCCAAGAGAAGTTCCAGCAGCATCGGCGTCGCCCCAAGTTCATGGCAGAAACACAAGCCAATCGGCATCAGGTGAACACCGTCTCAAGTTCGCGTCGTGCCGCCGAGCTCCGCCGCTGCTCTTCAGATTTGCAGAGATGAATGTGTTGTGGAGATCTGCTAATGTATTTCTGAGCCCAGCTTCACGGCGAGACGTCCGTGTGTTCGTGATACTTCGAAGCAACAGGCTGCATTAACGGAAAAATTGAAAGCCAATCGTGAAGCCATGTGGTAGAAATTTGAGTGATTTCAAGTGATCTAAAAATCAAAAGAAATAGGTTTTGCACCATAATAAAATGATCTGCCATTCCGCACTTCAAGCCCATACCATGATTCGAGAAAAATTAAAATCCTTTAATAATGTTTGCAAATGATTATCTGAAAAGACATAAATGGGGAACTAATGATCGCGAAATTCAGTAAATAATTTCAAATCAATGTTTCATACATTCACGGTGAAACAGAAAACGTTCGCACAGCGTGAAGCAAGCAGTGATTCATCCGAGTCGCTCGAGATCCATCTTCGCTAGATGCGCTGATTCAATGAACACAATAATAGTGAGGATTTATATTGAAATACCGAACGATGTAAAATGAAAGCAACATTTTAATTTGATCGCAATCAGAATAAAATACGCCAACATTCGCCGTTCTCCCTAAGCTGAGGCCCAATTAAAGTATCGATCACACGTACTCGTACACTGTACGTACAGTATTTGAGATGGTATACCTGCATGTCTTACCTCGAGTGGCTCAGTAAATGAATTGACTAGGATTAGATTATAGAAATGTTAGTTTAAGCCACCCTAACCACCTCAAAGGCGTTCTAGAGAGAGAAATGCACTATTTAGCATGGACTACGAATATATGCACAAGGTGCATAGAAACAGTGTTGAGAAAAAAGTTTATGAAACGAGGAAAAATTAAAAAATAAAGTAGCTGATACTAAAAAACGAGACAGCAGTCAACCGGGAAAAGATGGTCCGTTACAATAAAATAAATTATTTTCTAGCAAAAAGGAAGCTTGCTTAACTTTTCACTCAGGACCTGGCATGTTCCTCTAAGGAGCGCTAATTTCCACAGAAAAAAATTTGTACTTGTCTCTCACAGAAGAGGTTGACTTCATGACTTAAAAATAATGAGGTTAGATTATCAGTTCGTTCCAACCTCCCCAACCACAACCAGGGTGTCCCATAGAAATGAAAATGAAGGCCCCATTTAGTATGGAATAGAAGAAACACAGAATCTACGCACAAGGTTTGCTGCCAAGCAAAATTCCTTGTACGTAGATACAGTGAGTTGAGAATAAAGATAATGAAACAAGATAAAAGATGGAGAAAGGGAAAAAGAGAAACAGACAGCTGTGAACTGAAAAAAGAATGTGGGTAACAACTTTTTTTTACTTAAGGCCAGTTTAATTAAGATTGAGACTTCACATTTTTTCCCGGGAGTGTCGATTCACATAGACACAATAGTTGTACTGCACTGAGGGTTTCAGAAAGACAAATAATGTAATTGCTCGCTAGATTGTATGATTTCAAACCTGGGACACCAGAAACTAGTTAATGTATTTCAGTCAAAGTTAAAGTATCGAACGTAAAACTAATCTTCATTCATATAACATAGAACTTAACTAGTTTGTTTATTGGTTTTAGATTTACGTGTTGTGCTTTGATCTTTCATAAATTACTCTTGGCTGATTATTTCTCACTACTTGAAAATCATTGAAGACGAGATTTCAGCCTGTTTCTGAAGAGCGTCCGATGTCTTTCCTTCTTTCGTTTCAACTTATGGCGAAGAACCTCAACGCATTATTCAGTAGTATTTCAAATATTTATAAGCTTTCTTTCATCTTCCCTTGGATCAAATATGCAAAAGAAAATAATTCGACTGTTTCTCTCAATAACATAATTATCAACTCCTGACACCGCTATCGCACACCTCGCATGGTTTGTACAGCGAAATTTTCAAAAACCAAAATGAAATCCGTTTCATGAATTAACTCTCTTAGAAATACACAGTTTTTCTTTCCTTTCTTTCTTTCGAATCAGGTCCTCAATGAGCCATTAAAAAGTGAAGCTGACTGTAAAAATTTCAAAGTAATACGTAAAGGATGTCTTTTACACGAAACTCCTCTGCTGCATGGAAGAAAAAATAAAAACTTTTCTTTAATTAAAGAGCCATTCATAAAAAAAATCTTTATTGACAACAGAGCTGAAATACTACGATAAATGTTTGATTGACTGATTAGCGTTAAATCTTAGTTTCACAATAAACAAAAATAAGAAAGCAGCAAGCGCTGGTATGCCCTGTTATAAATTTTAGTTATCATTAGAGATTTCGATTGAAGCTACACTTATTTTCAGTATCTGAAAAATACCAAGAACTAATGATATCGACTCATCCGATATTCTTAAAATTTCATTCAAATAATATCAATAACAAAATAGTGATCAATTAGCTAATTATCAAGCTAATATTTTCAGAGAGGTCGAACATGGCGCGTCGTTCAAAACAGGCCTGTGTATATGGATTAAAATATTACACTGTCAGTATGACATATATATATAGCGGCCTCCCGACAGCACATAACCAATCGTTCCTCTGCGCCCAACTTTGAACTCGGCCATCGGAACTTGTAACTCGGAATTATGCAGATATTTATTTCAGTCCATAAGATCATTCACTGGGTACGAACACATCTATAGGGTTAAGGATTCGTTTTCATTTGCTACAGGAATCAGAGCTGCCGCTCGTTTTACTAACGTGATGGCAAGTTTCGATCAGTTCTTATTCGATGAGATTCCCTTTCTAGAAACGATTAACATCGTACAGCGAAATTTCTTCATCATCTATTATTCTTTGTCTCGTGCGTTTCATAAATGAACTTTCGAGGAGCTCCTACAACTGTAAACGAGGGAGAACACGCTCGTATTCAAAAACAAGATTTTATAACAAAATGACGGTACTCCAATGGGAGCGTGTGTTTCTCTAACCTTAGCAGACACCTTATTAGCTAATTAAACTAAGAGGTTATTGCTCTGACAATGCTAATCCCATTTTATGCGCGTTGAAGATACATTACTACTGTTCCGCTTCAGATCAAGTAAAGACTGCTTCAATTATCTCAATTCTAGACAGTATTTTATCAAATTTACTTGTGAAATAGAGTCAGGTCACTTTAGCCATAATTGGTTAGACCAATTGGTTGAGAGTCAGGTCACTAAAAATTATTATTGTTTCATTCAGCTCAAGACTTCGTAGCCACAACAAATGCGATCTCAAGAGCGCGGAGAAAAGGGGTCATATGTTAGTATAGACACCTACGCACAATATGCGTTGCAACACACAACAGTAAAACGATGCAAGACGAAGAAAAGACAAGAGAGAGCGAACGAGGTTTGAAAACAGAAAAAACAAAATGAGTACGAATTACAGAAATCTCGAAGACCAATCTAAAGCTGAGGTAACCTAACATTATTTCTCCCACCAGCGCAGGTCTCCATAGCATAGAGTAGACAAAACTAACCTAAACCTATTCATTGTGTAATTGATTGATAAGAAAGTTTTAGCCTCCCTTACAACAACAAAAATGTTCACAGAGAGGAAAGATGAAGGCACCATTTAGGATGGAGTTAGGGGAACGCGGAATCAATGCACAAGGTGCATAAAAACAGTAAGCTAAGAAAGAAGTTCATGAAACAAGATAAAACGTGAAGAAAAATGTAGTAGGTGTTTAAAAACAGGACAGCAGTGAACCGAAAAAGATGGCCCGTAATAAAACAAAAATCTATTCTATTTCAACAAAAAGAAGGCCTACCTAATCTTTACCTCGAGACCTCACATACTTCCCTTGGGGGTGCTAATTCCCAAATCTGTAACAGTTGTTTCCCCTGAGGGGATTTATCGTTTATCTAATGCCCCCCACACAAGGGGTATAAGATGTTGTGCCCTCACATTCATCTGATGTACTTTAGTACACCGTGCATCGTAAATTACATTGAGTACATTTGAACTTAAAGTACTACTCAGCTCCTCCCGCGTGGTATGGTTGATTGAAATAACGGATAAACATAATTCTTGACTGCATTAAACTATTGCACAAGAAACAAAAACGCACTCAAAATAAGATCTGATGTCAACAAACAATAATTTAATACTCTTTCTAACCGAAAAGTTTTACCCAAATGGTGCACTGAATGAGCCTCATTCAAGTTGTGGTAGTTATGCTACGAGGAACAAATCATTTCTATAGCGCCTATTTAAACTGAAGATCTTGCGAAATAATATTCCCTTTTGTATCGGCTGCTAACAGGTAATGACTCAAAATATTTGTTCAGTTTTGAAAATATTACATGAGTGTAATCCAATATCCATTACATCTGATTTGAAACCAAGCCTTGATGCTTATGAAATTACTCTTAAGGCGGTAAATTCAACAAATTTTCCGCATAACTTCAATAACTGTGGGGTAGAAACAACACATTCGGTGAAAAGAAAGCCCTGGTAGATAAAATTCTCCACGTGCCACTGAAGTCATTGCTGCCAGCCAGCGCCACCCAGGCCTACGTGGCACACCACCCAAGTTTGATGTGCAGGTGGGCGCTGTGCTGGGTGTGCTCCGCCCCAACAGCAGATGTCGGCACCTCCTTACTCGCGAGTACAAACACAATGCATCTGAGCTGCCGTGCAATCAACAAGTCGAAACGAGGCTCTAATTAGCAGACGATTAAAATTCAGCACAGAAGAAACCGACATGGGCTTCAGTACTACGTGTTTTATCAGCTGACTATTTTTACGCAGCCCCTCAAGCGCCGCTGCTTGGAGTATTTCACTCAAAGGAGTCCAATGAGTAAACCATTTCTGAATATGAAATGATTCTGAACGATCCTAACAATAACAATTTTTCACTCGTTGAAGAAATTTGTATTATTGATAAGAGCTAGAATAAGAGCATTCAGCTCCCCGACTCTCATCTGCACCCAATCTCACCTCCACCCAATCTCACCTCCACCCAATCTCACCTCCACCCAATCTCACCTCCACCCAATCTCACCTCCACCCAATCTCACCTCCACCCAATCTCACCTCCACCTAATCTCACCTCCACCCAATCTCACCTCCACCCAATCTCACCTCCACCCAATCTCAGCCTCATAAAATCAAACTGCACAAATGGTTCGCACAAACCAATCACTCACACCTGGAAGTTTCGCCAACACTTTCATAGTTTCTCTCCAAGACAAAGCTGTCTTACATGAACGTAGGGTCTAAACACTGTCTTACTTGAACATAGGGTCTGAACACAAATACAATACAGATGTTAAAATCATGAATCATTCAGAGAAGTTAAGAATATGCAAGAGAGATCCAAGCACGTTTAGGAAGTCTACAGTCGAAGCTGATCACCAAACTCGAAGCTAATCGCTCATTTTAAATACAAAATGTTATCCAAACACCGTAAAAATGTTCGTGTGTGTGATATCATACTATGTCGCAGAGTTAGGGATAAGTCAGATTTTTTGAAAACGAGTGCTGTCAGCAATGACATGCTAAAATTTGAACGTCAGTATTAGCAATACAATCTGGCTTTGTGAGAGGACTTCCTCCTCGCTCGTGTAACCACGCTTTGGGCGATTTACCTTTGCAGGGCATGAATATGACTTTGTAAGAGAAGCTAGGTAGTGAAATTACCGAACATGTTACATTCAATATCATTAGAACTTCATTAAGTCAACACGTTAATTGCATTCGAGCGGTTGCTACGGTCAAACCGACCGTAACCTGTTAGATTGGGAGTAGCACAATTGAAAAGTCGTCTTTACAGCTCTATTATACTTTTATCATTTTAACCAATTGAGAAAAATGTATTGCACGATAATATTTCAACTTGTACCCTATTGTCGAGTTTGAATATACGTAGTGAAATAATTGAAATGTTTTTCTGATACGTAAATAAACTATTTACCTAGAGGTACACATGTGTACCAATACACAGGCAATGTGTTAAGCCTTCTTAGCCACAACTGGTTAGATTAGACTAGTTTGAGTCTCGGTAACCACAACAACAGTGTTTTAAGGAGAGGAAGGAAACTATTTAGTGTGGAATTTAAGAAACGGGGAATTTAAGAAACATGGAATCTATGCACAAGGTGTGTACACACATATACACAAAACGCTTAGTGCATAGAAACTGCAAGTTACAGAAAAGTTTATGAAACGGGATAACAGTTGAAGAAGAAATTCGAATGGATGAAAAAATGATAGCATTGAACAGAAAAAAAGATCCACATTAAAGCAAAACTCCATCCTATTTTAATTACAGAAAGGCGTGTTTAAACATCATCACAGGACCTCTCATCCTCCTCGTGGGAAAACTGATTCATATATATACAAGATTAGATTATTATTACTTAGTTTAAGCCTCCCTATCGGCAACAAATGCGATCCAAAGAGAGGAAGAAGGAAGGCACCATTTAGTATAGAGTAAAGGGAACGCGGAATCTATGCAGAAAGGGCATAGAAACAGTAAGTTGAGAAAAAAGTTCATGAAACAAGACCCAAGTTGAAAAAGAAAGTAGTAGGTGCTGAAAAACAGGACAGCAGTGAACCGAAAAAAATGGTCCTTAACATAACAAAAATATCTTATTTTAACAAAAAGGAAGGCCTACTTAACTCTCAGTTCGGGCCCTCACACATTTTCTCCTCGGAGCGCTATTTCTCATAGATACAATAGTTGTATCCCCCTGAGGGGTCTTATATATACAATCGCTGAATCCGCCTAAGGGGAGAATGTATAATCTTGGTTCAAGTTTAAGGTGTACGACTAGCTTGTTGATATGAAGCGACGTATCAAATTAATCCAGAAGCATCACTCAGGAGAGTTTCTGGAAACCAACTCAGCCATTCTGGTGAACACTTGACTCTATGTGGGCAGTAGTTAATGATTACGTTCAAGGTTTCGGAACGTAGTTCCGAAACTTGATCCTAACATGACTGTTCAGCTACTGAATAGTCAATCTATTGATCTAACGTCGGCTGGAGCTTTGTTAACATTCTCAGGCGAAGAACTCCTCCGCAAGTTATGCTCAACTCTCCAAGATGTTCCATTACCACAGACGAACCAGACAAGCTAAGTGGAGTGCAGCAAGACGTTCTGGATTACACAATGAAGATGTAGTTGAAGCGAAATTACAGCCAGTATAGATTACTGAACTGTAATCAATGCAGAGTAATACACTCTCTTGGCTAGTAAAAAATTTGCGTCTCCATGGCACAGCTACAGATACAAATTGAAACAATCGCGATTTATTCATTCTTCATTGAAAATTGTGGCTTCGTTTTCGCTCAGTCAAAGCGATTAACACAAAGGAATTCATTGAAGCTAAAGTTCAAGTGATACTACACGATTCCACGAATGCAGCCTTTAAGTTGACCCAGCCCGTTTGCAGAAAAAAAAGAAGCGTAAACGTAAATTCCGGTAGGATTAGGTGAAGTGAGAATATCGAAAGAAAACAGATACAACCGTACACGACTGTCGGATTTCTCCTCGGGAAAAAAGAGAAATAAGGAGTGAAACGATGAGGCTTAATTAACCACAAATCTAAAACTACAGGCTCCTGAGATACGTGTTGCTGATTTTATGAAAAGTAGTGAGGGTTACAACTGATGATCGTTAATTCCTGAAGAACTACTGTCGCGGACACTTAATATCTGCGCATTCCCTGAGTAGAGCTCAGAAAACATGCCCATGCTCGGGCAACACAATTCCCTGGGATGAGAGGAACATTCCATCAGCGCATCCTGCCAGGGGGTGAAGTCGTCAAGCATACAGAAAAAAAACTTGCCATACCGCCCATCAGCGAGTGAATGGAAACGTGTCCCTGCGTCTTTCTACTCCTCTCGCACTGTAAGAATTTTACCACCCTGAGAACTTCCATGCATGGAGAATTAAAGGCACTGTCTCGCGAGTGGAAATGCAAAAATATGCTGACGCCAGGAAATGTGCGACAGCCAAATTGCAACTGCATAAATTGTCATGACCTCCGGCTTTGAGATGCAATGTGCGCTTACGAAATCACAGAACTAAATGTGCTATTGCTGTCTAAAGCTAAATATCAAAAGAATTAGCGTCGCTTAGATCATTAGATAACATAAATTAATCTAAGCCTCAGTAACCACAAAAAAATTCTAAAGAGGAAATAAAAATGCACCATTTAGGATGGAGATAAGAAAACATGGTGTCTTCTATGCCTATGGTGTGTTAGATTAGATTATTAGATTATTAGTTAGTTTAAGCCTCCCTATCCGCAACAAAGGCGATCCAAAAAAAGGAAGGAAGAAGGCACCATTTAGTATGGAGTTAAGGGAACGCGGAATCCATGCAGAAAGGGCAT
>JACJUY010009616.1:0-29316 GCA_014220935.1 Platorchestia sp. MABIK | reverse complement strand
GGTCTACCACGTTCCGCCACATGCCCACTGCGTTCAGCCACATGCCCGCCACGTTCAGCCACAGGCCCGCCACGTTCAGCCACAGGTCTACCACGTTCCGCCACATGCCCACTGCGTTCAGCCACAGGTCCACCATTTTCAGCCAACATGTCCACCATCTTCGGCCTCAAGTGTGCCATGTTTAGTCACATGTCTGGCATGTGAGGCTACGCCATCACGTGAGGTCATGACAACTGCACACGCGAGGTATAGCTTCTATAGCTTGGTGAGGTTAAAGTATTGGCTTGTGAACCACATTTAGTTTCGACTTGATACCGAGTTCGATGAAACACAGAACATTAGGTAGAAAACTCTAAATCGAAAAATAAGTATTTGGCGGACAAAAACTAGAGCTCAACAATAGCGTAATTTGGACAAAAATTAAAAGACTAGCACTTGAATTCGCTAAAACCAGACGTGCTACTCCCGTCAGCACTGCTGTTCTCTACACTTTGACTGCAATTGGTCAAACTCAAGTTCAATATTCAACTCCAATTTAAAGTTGAATACAGTAAGCAATTTTGAAAAAAAAACATTAAAAAAATCGTACCTCCATTGAGCTTCAATTAGGTATGTACGAAAATTGAAAATTGAGTTTGTGACTACTGTCCGGTTTGCAGCATTATGAAAACTAGCAGGACCCGGTCAATATTCCACGGACAGTATCACTGGAAACCTTGTGGACCCGTGAAATAATTTCAAAACAACCCATCCTAACCCAACAAAATCTATTCTAAGCCATATCCTGTCCTAACCCAACATAACCTATCCTGACATAACATGATCTGTCCAATAAGTTTATGAAAAATTGTGTTATTTCTTTTCATCGCGAAAAGCTGCAATTTCTTAACTATAGATTAAATTTTCACGCAATATTTTTGACTTATAAACAAAAGTGAGTAGATGCCAGGTTTTCATATCGTTTGAATGGTATCTATGATACCAAGCAAGCAAATCCCAGTTGTAATAACTTAAGAGAAATTACGCGCAATACATATTTATGAATTTAATAGAGACACCCGACGTTTCATTACAAAGTGTTGATTCCCTCCGGGCCACCGGTGGCGCACGTTGCGGTCAAAGTGTTGATGTGGGTCCCAGCACGAAACCCACTTTCGCTGGAACTGACATCGGAGCACGCAGCGCGTCCCCAGGACCAGGAGAACAGGAAGGCCAATGCGAGATCTAGGCGAACTATCAGACGACCTCGCGGGAACGCATTCCTGGCCGCAGTTTAGCTGCTTTCGAGCACTGAGGTCACACAGCCGTGTTTAACGCGCTCACTGCGATGGGTTAAACTGAAGTTTAATATTAAACTTATTTTTGATGTCAAAAGTTGTTGGAAATTTCAAAAATTCCTAACATTAAACTGTGTGCAGTAAATAACATTAATTTTGAAAGATTGTTGATTTTTTTCAAACAACCCATCGATGGGTTTTTAAAGCAGGAAGAACTTAAGCACGACCAATTGATGGGTCGTTTCGCAGTCAACGTATCAAATGGCCACCTAACATGCTGAAAGTTGTATTTGTTTAAATGGCTACTTACCATGCTAAAGTGTGTGTGTTCAAATGGCCACCTACAGAGCTGAAAGTTGTGTATGTTTAGGCAACCTACCATGCTAAAAGTGTATGCTCAAATAGCCTCTTACCATGCTGAAAGTTGTGTATGTTTAAATGGTAACCCAACCTGTTGAAATTTGTGCATCGTTGATCTGGTCAGTTGTGCTTCTGGTCGGAAGAGAGAGAGGCTCATGAAGTTCTCATGGAATCTGAACACGCAACTCATCTCGACAGCGGCGTCAGTTAGCTGGAAAGATTTCCCTTTAAGCTACTGTACTACTTAGGACAGTCGATGATTACTTTCAAGTGCGAGAAAATAGAATTAATTCTACCATAAGCACAAGACAAACAAAGGAGGTACAGTCGAAGGATTACATTTGAGTGTGAGGTTATAGAATTCCCTCCATCAAAAGCACAAGACAAACATAGGGGGGACAGTGGATAAATTACTTTCAAGTCGAGGATGTAGAATGTCTACTATCAAAAGCACGAGACAAAGGGTCAACAGTCGATGATTACTTTCATGTGTGAGGATTTGGAATCCCTACTACCATAAGCACAAAACAAACAGAGGGTGAACAGTAGATAAATTACTCTCAAGATATACAATTCACACTACCACAAACACAAGGCAAACGAAGAGGTGAAACGCACAGCAACTTTCACTTCTATGGAACCTAGACCTTGTTGGGTATGACTGCCTAGCGCGATCAACTGCACTCCACAGCGCACCAGATTCTCTCCCTTTATGGGACCTGTGAATCTTTTGAATTGAAAATGAAACCCCTCAACACAACAGATTAGATTCTATGTTAGTTTAGGCCCACCTAACCGCTGAAAAAAGGAGTTTCGAAGAGAGGAAAGCGGAAGGCCCCATTAAAGTATGGAGATCAGGGAACGTGAATCTATGCAGAAGAGGCATAGAAACTGTAAGTTAAGAAAGGAGTTCATGAAACGAGATAAAAGTTGAAGCAGAAAGTAGTAGGTGCTGAAAAACAGGATAGCAGTAAATAAAAAAAATTTAGTCTTCCACATAACGAAAAAAATATTTCAACTAAAAGAAGACCTACCTCCAGGGCCCTCACACATTTTTCCCCTTGGAGCGCTAATTTACATAGCTACAATAGTTGTATCTTCCTGAGGGGCAACCCAACAAAACAAAGTCTTACCCGCATATCGGTGCTCCAATCAAGCACCAGAATTAATGTGGAGAGATGAGTACATACGGAAAATAATAAATGAACGTATTACTTTGTGAACTTCAGCAGGAAATATTTAACACCGCTTCAATTAAGGCGCGTAAAGTTGCATTAGTGATCCTTTGTCACGCGAATTTTCGCTCAGTAATGCCGGAAGCAAGCGTCGTGCTGCTGTGCCGAGGGCGTAGCACGCGAACAGCGTTATGGTCTTCTGTAACCTGAAGCTGATGGTGAAATACTTATATTATTATTATTAAGCCTCCCATAGGAAATTTGCCCATCGACTGAACACTTTGACCGCAACATGCGCCGTCCGTGGCTACGGTGGGGATTTTCATTTTGCCGCTGACTGACCAGTAGTCACAAACTTAATTTTCAAAAATACTCAAATAAAGCTTACTGAAGGAATGATCCAGTTAATGATCGTTGTTTTCAAAATAACTTACTGCAATTGACTATATATATGAGTTGCAAATATTGAACTTCAGTTTCACAATTGCGGTCAAAGCGTTAAAATATGACTTTCACAACTATTACATAATCAGCATCACTTGATCGACATCTGTTTATGAAGAGAAAAATGTTTTTTAAAATGAATACTTTTCTAAAATGTAACTTCTTTTGATTCATAATGCATAAAAAATTCAATAGCCTTCAACAATGGAACTTACTAATGAATTTTTTGCAAAAAGCAAGTCGGAGAAGCATTTTAAAAAACGACTTGCTTTTTGCAAAAAATTCATTAGTAAGTTCTATCATTGAAGGCTATTGGATTTTTTATGCATTATAAATCAAAAGGAGTTACATTTCAGAAAAATATTCATGACACACACAATACTTAACGTCATCCATTATGCGTGGATACTTGAATAATGAACCAACTCATTCTGGATCCCTGTAAAACAAAGTTATTATGAATCATCAGTGAATTCGGTAAGGTTAGGAAGTGGGAACAAACCAACAATTTTGATACGGATGTTCGACATTAGATTAGATGTTTGACGCATCCATAACAGCAACGAAGGCGTTCCAAAGAGAGGAAGGCACCATTTAGTGTGGACTTGAGGAAACACGGAATCCATGCACAAGGAGCATAGAAATTGTTAATTTGATAGAAATTCATGCAAACGATGAAAATTAGAGAAAAAATTGCTGAAAAACAGGAAAGCAATGAACCGTAAAAAAATGGTCATTAACAAAAAACTACTCTATTTCAACAAAAGGAAGGCCTACCTAACTTTTACACCGAGAATTCAGATACTCTCTTGGGAGCGCAAATTCCATTTAGATACAACGGTCGTATCCCCCTGAGGAGGAAATGGGAGCTATAGTGTGTTATTTCTTGTGTAGTTTTGCACTTACAATAAATCTGATACGTAGTTCCGTTTTTAAAAACTCGGCAACTTTTATTTGTAGAGGTGTAACACAGGCCGCGTGATTTGAGCTCTAACATCAAAAATAGCACCGCCGGAAGAACAGGGATACGTTCTCAACACGTTCACTGTGTTTCCGTGGTTGTTAACGGTTGATTTGGTTAGGCTGCAAGTAACAGAACTGGGAAATCAACTTCACTGCTCGGATACATTATTATCCTTTCTTAGATATATGAAAATTCAGTTGAACGATAACATTTCACCTAGTATGATAACAGTCATTTTTCAAGAAGATTGCGCAACAGACGAAAGGTCATTTATTTATACCGGTACTTGAATGAGCAATTTACAGAATGATGTGCAAGTCGCTCAATATGCAGGCAACTTGTTAACTTTCTTAAAACTTTGATTGAAGGGAGAAATGAACAAAGAAGATACACAATTTCATACGTCGTTCAGAAGCAGCGGGATGAGTGTTTCGAGGAGTTGGTGGACGGTTGCAATCCGATTTAGAGGGTTGAGTACTCGCCGAAGTTTCCAGTTAACAGAAGTTCATGCTACCTCTAGGTCTCAACTCTGAAATACATTACGGTTTGGTGGTATTGAAGATCAATACATCGACCCATGCAAATTGCTCCACTAGTCCAATGCACAAGTCTTGTCCGAAGTGTATTCAGACTTTTTACATTATAATTATTATTCTATTCCGTTGCTACTCGGTTAAGTGATCACCACGAAGAGACTCAGCAAAGCTTAATTAAGTGAGATTGCCATAAATTAACTCGATGAGGCTCACGTTCAAGTGGTTCCACAAATGTACAAAATAAGGTTGTCTCGGTCGGTATAGCTGGATAAAGTGGGGGAAGAAAGCGTAAGCTTCTCAGTGAAATGGAAATGCAAAAATATAAAATAAAATAAGGAGGTTAAATGAAGGAAATTAGACGAAGACATTGCAAGAGGTTGGTTGGTCACGCACTTCACACAACGGAAGTGCGTGAAGGTAATACATGAAAGTAATACACGACGGAAGTGCGTGAAGGTAATATATGAAGGTAATACACGACGGAAGTGCGTGCAGGTAATACATTAAGGTAATACACGACGGAAGTGCGTGAGGGTAATACATTAAGGTAATGCACGACGGAAGTGCGTGAGGGTAATACATTAAGGTAATACACAACGGAAGTGCGTGATGGTAATACATAAACGACGGAAGTGCGTGAAGGTAATACATTAAGGTAATGCACGACGGAAGTGCGTGAAGGTAATACATTAAGGTAATACACGACGGAAGTGCGTGATGGTAATTCATTAAGGTAATGCACGACGGAAGTGCGTGAGGGTAATACATTAAGGTAATACACGACGGAAGTGCGTGATGGTAATACATAAACGACGGAAGTGCGTGAAGGTAATACATTAAGGTAATACACAACGGAAGTGCGTGAAGGTAATACATTAAGGTAATACACGACGGAGCTGCGTGAGGGTAATACATTAAGGTAATGCACGACGGAAGTACGTGAGGGTAATACATTAAGGTAATGCACGACGGAAGTGCGTGATGGTAATACATAAACGACGGAAGTGCCTGAAGGTAATACATTAAGGTAATACACGACGGAAGTGCGTGTAGGTAATACATGAAGGTAATACACAACGGAAGTGCGTGAAGGTAATACACTAAGGTAATACAAGACGGAAGTGCGTGATGGTAATACATAAACGACGGAAGTGCGTGAAGGTAATACATTAAGGTAATACACGACGGAAGTGCGTGTAGGTAATACATGAAGGTAATACACGACGGAAGTGCGTGTAGGTAATACATGAAGGTAATACACGACGGAAGTGCGTGAGGGTAATACATTAAGGTAATACGCGGGTATTCTCAAGCTATAGGAGGACAAGAACAGCAAAAATGCCAACAATATTAGTTAAATAGAATAAACATTAAATTTATTCGATCTAGGCGGATGCAACGAGAAGCAACTATTTCAATGCTATGTGACATGCACCCTTCAAACATCACAATCACTGAACTACTACAGGAATAACAGTTACTTGTAACGCAGCTCAAACACGGTTTTGACACCTTAGCCCTACAACGACTGCATAGAGAGTGGCAATATTAGAATTTCAACGATCAGAAATGTTTAGTGCGATAAAATTTCAACGATCAGAAAAATTCAAAGAAATAGACTTGCAACGATTTGAAATATTCAAAGAGGTTGAATTTTAACGATCAGAATTATTTATTGAGATAGAGTTTCATCGATTAAAAATATTCAATGAGGTAGAATTTCAACGAGAAGAAATATTCAACGAGATAGAATTTGAACGACCAGAAAAAAGGAAAACCCTTAATACAGTACCTCAATTTCCCGCACCCCAAAATGACGTAGACTTGACACAGTGACATCAAAGAACACTATACAGTGCGGCAGGAAGTCGGTCACAGGGGACGCCGGTCTTTCCCACGATGAGAACACTGCAATATCTCATGGACAACCTTGCCGCGTAAGTGCACAGGCACATACACGAGGTTCTAGGGATTACACATTTTAGGTGTTAGTTTAAAGCCTCCCGAACAGCAATGAAAACGTTCCAAAGAGAGGAATGCACCGTTTAGTGTGGAGTTAAGGGAACGAGGAATTTTTAAAATGTAATTACCCGTTTCGGTGTAATTAAAAAGAATGCAGTTGCACGCACCAAGCGTTGTGTGCGCGGTAGGTGCGCCAGAAATGCCTAAAAATGTTACCTACTCAGTGTCTTAGGAGTGACTTCGAACATGTGACGAGGACAGACGCTATATTAGCATAATCCCTGCTGGAAGTTCCGGCATTAAGCACCTAAAAAACAAAAGGAGAAGCCACCCCCATTTTCTATGCTTCTGTAATTTCCCCCAAATAAGAACAAACTACTGCGCTTAGAGCTGAGGTTTCAAGTGTGTTCTCGGATTTGAACAACAAAAAGCTAAACGAAAAGCCCACCACTTGCACTGAAAAACAACGACACGAACACCTGGCGTTGGAACGGTAAAAAAATTTACTGTAATAGTTCACCAGGATCGAGGTGCTCGAATCGATGCATCGATTCATGATGTTTCCAGCAGGAGTGTCCAGGCTGGACGATAAATTCCGCTTGATAACCTCAGCCAAACAACCTGATAAGCTCAGTAAATCAAATCCATAAAGTGAGACATTCGGGCATAAAAAGTTCGACTCGACTTTTTCTCGACTAGGCAGCGTTCAGCGAGCATTCGTACATAATTGAGGAGTGTAAATAACAGGTCGTCACGCACATGACGGTCCCCGCTATCTTGCTATGGTTCAAACGGAGGTCCCTTTCTCACTTGACTGTGTACCGTTCTTCTGAAGGGTGATAAAAATCGTTTCTTCCTTGCCCATTACTCTCAAACGGCGCGTCAACACCTAAACTGCAATTGTTAAAATAGAAGTTCAATGTTCAACTCAAATGTAAAATCAATTGTGATAAGCAATTTGGAAAATAACAATTATGAACTGGATTGTTCGCTCATTTAACTTTAGTTAAGAATTTTTGAAATTGAGTTTGTGACTACTGGACGAAAATCCCCTCTGTGGCCGCCGGTGGCGCACGTTGCAGCCAAAGTATCAAGCGATGTAACTGCAATTGTATAAAGCTGACTCGACTGCAATTCAAGTTATAAAAAAAAACATCTATTCTGACGCCACTTGCAAGTGAATTTACGCCAGTAAAAACATGAGAGTTAAACACGCTGACTAAGTTTGCGTGGTTGCTACGGTTGGTTGGGTTAGGTTGGAAGTAGCAGAGACAGAGAAGCAGGTTTCACTGCTCGGATACATTTTTATTCTTTCGAAGAAACCTGCTGTAAAACTTCCAGCATAAGCGGAAAGTATATCAGAAGTGGGACAATATATCTAATTAGAAGTTGCACGGTATTGTGAGACTTGCATCATAAATGCGATGTATATAAAAAATAGGGCAGAGAATGAAAAAAAATCAGGTTTTATTGTGTAAAGGAGAGCATGAAGCGAGGGGAAAACAGTGACACTTGGGAAGTTTTCGTGTAGTATTGCGCTGTTGGAGAAGGGTTGTGTGTTGTACCGTGACGTAGTAGCTGGGAGGCAAAGTTAGTTTATTTTATAAGATGGAACAGGGATTTAAAAAGAAAAATGGAAAACCGTCGAATGCTGAGCCAAATCAAAAAATGATTCTCATTCCAAGTTAAATAGGTCCATTAGTGAAAAATCACATTTGATGCATTTGCAGTAAGTTATGAATTTATTGAGTTGCAGGGGAACAAGTTATGATAATGAATAGCTGATAACGATAGTACTTTCTCCTCAGGAGGATGGGAGAGACATCGGGCGTACGAACAAGAACATGCTCCGCAATAAGATACGAAGAGAGATATTCATCTCGGCAACGCAAATTGATGGAAGACGGGAACCTTAGTTTTTTCCGATGTCGTTAACGAGAGCAAAGACCACGCGACAGTACGAAGTATGGGATTTTGGACATCATGACAACAGCAGGGCGAGCTAAACGGCAACAATAGAAATGTTTTGCACATCGATTTCCACGTTATGCTATACCCATATATATGTCACTGTTTTGTTTTACTGTGGTAACATATATTTACTTGTGCTCGATTAGCGCACTCTTTCACGATTGAGTCCCCCTATTCAACTCCCGTGCTTACTCTAAAATAATTATTGGAATCTTTCTGTGTATCAATAATATTCTCATGTTGAGCGGAAACTTTCTATTTAAAATTTTATATATTATTGATCTCTTTCAGTTAATCTTTCCAATTTAATTTTTTAATTTATTTCTCTTTTTCAATCAAGGATTTCAATCTCATCTTTGACATCTGACTCTTCTTGCACGTGTAAGCAGGGGCCACGTACCGTGACAGGTGTGATGAACATGATTGTCCGATTGTGTTTCAACGTGTTTGCTAAATCTTTTCAAAAAATAGGTAGCTTAGTAATTTAAATGCTATTCAATCTGTTCAAAAATAAGTGGCGTTGCAATTGAAATGCTATTTAATCTGTTCAAAAAGCAGGTAGCGTGGTAATTGAAATGCTATTCAATCTGTTCAAAAATAAGTGGCGTTGCAATTGAAATGCTATTCAATCTGTTCAAAAAGCAGGAAGCGTGCTAATTGAAAGGCTATTCAATTTGTGCAAAAAATAGGTAGCGCAGCAATTGAAATGCTATTCGTTCACACATGTGAGTAAATGAGCAATACATCTTGTGGTACACACGTGCATCACCACGTAGTCAACAAGGTAGTACCAACGTAGTCAACAGGAACGCAATGGAAACCCTATTAGAGGGCGTCACCATGTGGCAGTTCACAGGCCATTGAGCAATACGAAAGACCCTTACTGAGGTAACGTGCACACTGAAGTGGCTCGTGATATGCTCACTAAATAGATTTTCTGGTCCTAGTGGGGACACTGGGCAACAGCGCAAGTCCCTGAAGGTAACCAACGAGAACAGACACTTCCAGCCCAGTCTAACTTTTTCGCCGCCTGTATGCATTTTTTTCGCCGCCTAAGCGATTTAAACGATTAAATCGCGTAGGCGGCGAAAAACATGCATGCAGGCTGCGAAAAAGTTAGACTGGGAGCGCAATTCCTCCAAATCAGGAAGAGGACAGAACATAGGGGACGATCCCGACGATTTACCTTTTCCGGAGGCGCTCAAGAATTATAACATAATTGCTTTATAAATGGATCATCAAGTTATCATGACGTACCTGCTTTGTACACGGATAATCAAGTTATAATGACGTAATTGCTTTATACACGAATAATCAAGCTATAATGACGTAATTGCTTTATTCACGCATAATCAAGCTATAATGAAGCACTTACTTTCATTAATTGTAGTAGGCAATTTTAAAAACAGTAACTAAATCATGCCTTCATTTAGTTTTGACTAGGTTTTCATGACAATTAAGATTGCGACAACTGGTCGGTCAGCAGCATCATGAAAATTCACTCCGTGTACACAGACCGCTAAGTCGCGGTCAAAATGTTGAATGCTTTTCAAGAAGAGCGATGCTTTCAAAATATCTCTTGGACCGGGAAACTGTACCCCATCACCACACTTAAACTTTTACGGCCGCATTTTGTACTCGCATTCCCGTTATCACAACCACCATCACTGAACTGGCACCGGCATCATGTAGACACCGACATCACATCGAGGTAGTGACTGCCACTCGACAATGAACTTCGAAGAACACATTATGGCACAAATTTCATAAGGAATAAAATTTAAATATGTTAGAGCTGTTTATGAAAGTGGATTTTGAAATCCATTAGACGGTAAAGAGTTTACATGGGGTTCAGTACCGTTTCAGGAGGGTCTACATAGCTTCCACCGTCCCCAAACTAAGCAGTGTCGTGTTCCGGCCTTATGCGGAGTGAATGAAAAACTAGCTGACCATGAATAAATGTAGGTTCGTAATATTTCACCGTAACAAGCCGCTGCACCCATTATTCGGCAATTTTAAAATCTACTGCTATACCGCTGTACCTACTTTTCGATTGTATATCTAGTACGTGAGTAAAATGCTCAAAAACTCGAAATAACTGACAAATCGTGATCAAACCTCATGGTTAGCCATTGTAAGTCAGTTCCCATTTGTTTCAATTGACTTTGCGTGCTCTAACGTTTAACAGTTAGGTTCAGGCCTCAGATCTATTAGGGCTAAATAACGTCATCAAAATATCCTTCTATTGCTTTAAGAAAAATTAGGCTCAACAACAGTGATCCCAAGAAAGTGGATATCATGGATCATTCAGTACGGACTGCAGAAGACAGGGAATCTAGGCGCAAAGTGCGTTCCCACAAAAGATACCCAGCTCATAGAAACAGTCAGCCAAGAAGGAAGAAGGAGAAAAAAAAAAGCAGAAGTAGCATAGGACGTTTGAAAACTGAGTGAAGCGAAGTGGGCACGAACGATAAAAGTCCCTAGGGCCTATCTGTAGCTGCGAACAGAAACTCTCCTCAGGGCATCAATCTCCTTAGCTCAGGGTAGGCGAATCTGCGTCAAAAAAATTCACACACCCAGGTCGCATGACTCCAAAGTTCAGTTATATCAGTAATGAATATGAGTCGTAGGCCACTGAAGGGGCGTAAATCTTCATAGATCAGGATAGCCAAACCTGTGTCGTAAACAAAAAAAAATCACTCACACAAATGCTCTGGCCTGAAAGTTCAGTTATAGCAGTGATAAAAATATGTCATTAAACACTGCGTGCGCTTCTTAACTTTTGGGTAAGAATAATTTATAATCGATCGATAAGGTATAGAGCAAGAGCTCAAGCATGCAACCTGCTTTTTCCCGGAGCTCTCTACGCCCTAAAAGCACTTTGCAAATATGAGGATTTTCTGAAAACTCGTGATATTCTCCCAGTACAATACTCATGACTTATAAATGCTGAGGCGAAAGTAGATTTCTTGATTATAAATGAAGCCTTGCGTATATTTTAAATGTGACTTGCGATGGTCACGATTTTTACGCTCGCGCTAAAGTCATTCTTTGTTACAACGTTCATTTTACGTTCACCGCTAACTCTGCACTCATGCATTTCAGAATTGGCAAACTTTTCAGGAAGGCATGAAAAATACACGAGGTAAGTCATGACTAAATTATAGAAGGCACATCAAACTAGCAATACGCCCGCAGCGCAGCGCACTCGAGCTGCTGAGGAAGGATTAGCTCGAATATTTCATGCGTGAAGATAACACTGCGGGTTGAGATCGTCGCCTTCCCTCTGGCTTCCTCCAAGAAGTTTTTAATGCGTATAAAACTTGTGAACAACAGAAACCAACCACACATGTATAAAGTTAAAAAATTCTTAGTAACGGAACAAAAAAAACAGTGCGCTTTCAAAGCGCTTAGGTGCGTTTGTCAATTCCTTTTTTAAACTTCATAATTCATGCCAGCTCACAATCGTGGCAGAATTCAGTGCCACATGAGATTTTTTACTCGCTTCTTTGATCATTTGAAAAATAACGTCGATGAGGTGCCCCTGCACCGTAATTAGGGAATAAGATTTAGTTTCTTATTTAAACCTTGATTTATTCGCGTCTTTCATTCGTTAGAGTTAAGTTATTTTCTAAGAACACACTCGCCGCAATATGCACCAGCGAATGCACCTGACGATTATTTGTGCATTTGCTTTTGTTCCAGGTGCAACTAAATATTCTATTATGACACTTAATTTTCCTAATTTCAACGTTCTATTTTCTACTTTAACTCATTTAGGCTTCCATCAGTCCCATAAATACCTGTATGAAACAAAAATGCATGGGTATTTGGCAATCAAAGAGTGAGCACATTTTTTGGAAGTACCCTGGATTTTTCCAAATTCAGAATTTCAAACAACACACATGAGCAGTCATTTTTAACGCCCTCATTTCAATAAAGTAAAAAAACACACACAAATGAACTGCGAACGGTTCCCAGTATCATGGGGTAACCAAATCGAGGACGCGGAGACGGACCTTCCACGGGTTCTAGGAATTCGAAACAACGCGTCACTGAAATGAAATTACCTTGCCGAATTCAAGGTTAACGAATGCGAGCAGGAAACTACCTGGACTTGTTCTGCATCCCTGGTGATCGTTTTGACGCAACCCAAAGCTTACTGAACTGTTTTGTTAGAGCATGACTTAACTGTGAAAAATCTTCGTTCATCTTTTGTTCATGAGAAAATGGAAAGAATAATACGGGGCTTCAGTTTAAACTAACCACTAAGAAGTAGAATAATGAGCGCGATCATGAGTCACGATATTTTCCATGATTTCTAGTTATGTAAGACAGAATCACAATATTTTCCTTAGTTTCAATTAATGGAAGACAGAGTCACAACAAATTTTGGACAAGAAGTCGCCAATTAATTAGATCATGCATTCATAAATCTCACAAGACCTCACTACGACTAAACTCGACTACACAAAATAATTGTGACTTGTAAATGAACCTGAATTTCTACGATGAAGCTGAATTTTTGAAAAGTTATAAGGAGACCTGAAAAGTGGATGTAAAGTATAGTTATTCTGGTGAAAGGAGACACTATCAACACCTCCATGCAGGAAATGAGAAAAAATCACATCACGCTGAAGAAGAGTACAAAGTCAAGAAATGACTAAAAGTTCATGAAACGAAAAGGAATAAATAGATCTTCCAGTAATAGAGACAATCCCGACCTCAACTCGGCAGTTCCCGAGCAGTTAGTTCATTTGCAAATCTAATTACAGTGTAACTCAAGACAATTACAGCGGAAGCCGAGATAACCTTGCCCGACTAAGCAGGCGTTCTCGAACTTCTAAAGAAGTTTTTTATCTTAAAAGTACTGATTTATTTTATTACCGTCTCGTAAAAATAATGAGTGGCCCAACCTGTCGATCCCCGTACCATATCATATATCATTAATGAGATTGGATTAGATGTTAGTTTAAGCTCCCCTAACTGTAACAAAGGCGTTCCAACAAGAGGAAAGCACCATTTGGTATGGGAGTTAAGGAAACCCGGAGTCTAAACACAAGGTGCATAGAAATAGAAAATTAAGAAAGAAGTTCACTCACCAATATGGAGGTTGAAGAGAAAAATAATAGGTGTTGAAAAACAGGACACCAGTGAACAATGATCTTAAAAGTAAAATCTATTCTAATCTAACAAAAGAAAGGCTTTTAGCTCGGGACCCCACATATTTTAACAAGTTTCTTGCGATACGACACAGTGATGGGTCGTTTGAAAATTTTAGCTATATTTTAAAATAAACGGCATTTAATGGACCCAGTTAATGTTTGGTATTCATTAAATTGTCAAGAACTTTCGACTTTAAATTTGCGTTGAATTTTGAACTTCAGCTTAACCCATCACCGTCAACGTGTTAATAGCGCTAATTCACATAAATACAACAAGTGTCCTCCCGAGGGGAATATTTCATTGATATTATGATTCATAAACTTTAAGTACATCCTGAAGAAAAAATTTCAAAGCGCCATGAACTATGAGCGCATGCCTTGAAATCATAAAAAAAACAAATGCCGATGACAATCCAGAAGCTGTTCTTCCAAGAAGTCATCGTTGCTGCTCTCGTAAAATCGTCCATCGGATTTTTGTTCGTATCTCTGGTGCGCACTCACCGTCAAGTGCTCATTACGTTCATTAGTCTCAAGGAACGTCGCCTGGTCACCAATTTTAATATTCTTCCAGACGACGAGCTCTGCTTTCAAAATCTCTCCAGCGCCGGAAAACACGAACACATCAGTCACAGAAATGACTAACGAACGCAACAGATGCTTTCCGCGGGCCAGACTCGCTCACCAAAACCCTTCTTTTTATTTGCGGGTCGCAGAAGAGCAGGAGTCCACAAAACAGCTTTAGAAAATATAGGGATGGAAGTTTCTCTCACGCATTCTCATGGGAAGCGAACACGGACTTCAGGCTTGGAAGCCAAAGCCCAGCTTGATAGATAATGTGAAGCGGGACTTTGTAACTCTACTTTACAAAACGTGATAATCTAGTTAACCGTACGCAGTATTTCGTGGGAAATTTTTGCTTCATCCTCCACTGTTGCTTTCACAGTTCATCTGGAGAACAATACGGCCTCGTTCTATTCTTAAAATCCTTATTTTTGATGAACATTTACTGTATCTGCTGGAAAGGTAAAAACTAGCACTTTAGTACTGCATCTGTCGCTAATAATATAAGCAACTAGAATTTCAGCTCTGGAATGCCCCCCAAGACACGTATAAATTCAAACCTCCGCGCAGCTGGAAGGAATGAACCTTTTGAAGAAGAAAAAACTCTTGTTCACATCGCGTTGGTTTTGAAGTTTGGTCGTTCGTCTCCTGGTAAGAGTGAAGTTTTAACCAGGAGTTCGTTAATTAGCTAAACGATAATTGATTCGTCTATCCCACCGAGTGAAGCACGAGTAGATGTAACAGCAAACGAACTAATTCGTCCGGAAAACCCAGAAGCTGAACCTACTCGTAATAAGTATTTATTTTTAAAAATGAACGTTTGGACACGAGATTGGTATCAATGCGATCTAGTAAAGGTACGTCTTCACGGTTTGGGCATTAGCCAGAATCATTGTGTCGGCATCAGTCGTCATGGTACTGGTCCACATTAAATTCTCAGTCAATACAATCACTTAACATCGATCATAGGCGGTGCGATACGATGTCAAGTAACGCTCAAACAAGATAAATTTTTCATCCAAAGTTTTGTCTTTAAAAGACCTTCCGGCAGAAACTCGCAATATTGCAGTGAACTCTGCGCTACACAAACTACACTCGAAACTAAGCTCAAAAGTACTTTAGTTGAGAAAAATTCTGGGTTTCCATAGAAGACGATGGAAGATGAAATGAACTCGACAGTAGTCTAGTTTAGAGTAGTTAAAGAAAACGAGTAGATCTCAAGAAAATTCAGCGTATAAGATAATTTTTGAGTATGAGATGTGCGACTGTGTGATTTCAGCTACATCAGTGAATAAAAGTTACAAAAACAAGCATCGCAATCGACATGTATCACGTGAGATATTAGAAGGCAGGAAATCTAGGTTTTACAAATGAAGAATAACCTGAAGTGAGAATGCTCAGCATAGCGTTCTGATAGGAATAAATCAAATTTTGAATTTGTCTGCACAGAGCATTACACTTCTGAGTTATTGAATTTGATGTAACATATCTTATTTTTTTACCCGCGAAATTGTACAGGATTGATTATTTATCGTCCAATTTATAAATTCTACAATTTTGTATCAAAGAACAGCGTGCGATCAACTGTGAACATGTCGTAGAAAAATGTCAGCCAGCGTAGACGAATTTCACTTTCACTGGTCATCGTTCGTTGCACCAACATCGAAGTCGCTTCAAATATTTAGAATTCATCCACTGTCATTTCTCAAACCTTGCAAGCATCTTGCGAAGACTCAAAGCGTGACGGTAAAGATTTTAAGGAGCTAGCTTTTAACTTGTGTAGAAGACGGCCTTCGGTGATCAAGGCAGGATGAGGATGATCAACAGGCCGAAAGAAGGGTCAGGTCACGACTTGAGAGCCACACAGTTTTCACCCGTTCATAACCTCACGCTGATGGCATAACAAATCAATGAAAAACTTGTGTTGTCTAATTTGTAGAAAACAATGTGTTTCAAGTCAGCTGTATCCAACGATGTTCGAGTAGAATGTTTCACCTCGTACACAATAGGCGTACAGAAAATGAATTTGATTAAACGAAAGTTACACTAAACCGAACTTACATAGATGGAACAGAACATACAACTTTTGTTGCAGTAGCAGGTACTGTGCCAAATGAATTTCAAATTGATATGAACAGATCATTTCTCCTTGGTTCTGATGATTTTTTGGTTGATTTAGTTCTTTCTTTTCCTTTGGATAACCGGTCTGAACTTGATTTATGAATTAAATTAAATTCAAAATTGAGAAACTTAGAAAAATACATAGGCATCTGGAAGAAGTATTTTGATGGGAAAACGCATACGGTAGGTGATAGAATTGAACGCTGAAGAGATTTTTCCCTTCTTCAAGGGAGTCAAACTCAAACTGGAAAGTTTGACAAAAATAAAGATTCGTCGAAAGAAGTGAACCCAAGATAAGATCAGGAAAATTAGTTCTACACGTTGCTTGCGATACGCCCCATCTATGGGTCGTTTGAAAAGTTATAACAATCTTTTAAAATCAATAGCATTTCAGGGGCCCAGTTGATGTTGGGTATTCATAAAATTATTAACCACATATTACTTTGAATTTGAATTGAATATTGAACTTCAGTTTAACCCATCACAGTTCGAGTGTTAAAATAAAAGTTCAGACAGAATAAGAGGCAGGAGAGGCTCTCACAGCGAAGTGGGTGAGTCAGGCGTACTCCCTAGCGTCGGTCCTCGAAGGCAGTTTCCTGGAACTGCTACGCTTTGTTCCAGGGTGTGGGGGCTGGAGCACACGCAGCCTTAGATTAGATGCTATTTTCACACGTCGACCGCGATGGGTTAAACCGACGTTCAATTTTTAACTCAAATTGGAAGTCAGAAGTTATTGGCAATTTTATAAATACCAAACATTAAATAGGCTCATTAAATACCATTAATTTTAAAAGATTGTAAAATAGATACAAAAGTTGTATACCCCTGAGAGCACACGCAGCCTCAGCAGTGGGGCCTGGCGAACCGATGTAGCGGCTCTTGGTTTGGGTATATTTACCTACTCATGATCGTCCATTTACACTATTTAACTCTCACTCAGCCCTCAATTTGCGTCTCTGTAAACACTCCATGTACTACTCTTTAGTAGTTAAGATGTTGGTTTAACCCTTTACCGTCAAAATGAATTTCAAAATCCACTTTCATAAACAGCTCAAATATATTCTTTTCCTTGGGAAATTTGTAGCCTCATGTGTTCTTCAAAGTTAATTGTCGAGTGGCAGTCACTTCATAGTTGGGATGACGGTGACTGTATGATGCCGGTGCCAATTTAATGATGGTGGTTGTGATAACGGTAATGAGTACAAAATGCAGACGTTAAAGGGTTAAGCCTCCCTAACCGCAACAAAGGCGTTCTAAAGAGAAGAAGGAAGGCGTCGCTTAGAATGAACTTGCCAACCTGACTCAGCTAGAGACCTGACGTATTCCCCTGGGAGCGACTATTTCCATATATGCAGTAATTGTATCCCCCTGAGGGGATTTTTAGCATTTACTCAACGCGAAGCAAAAGAGGCAAGTCCGCAGTAGAACTTCCGCTCCTGGCTGTAGCACAACGATGACGTAGATTGAATTTCGTTGCCTGGCAACGAAAATATTCGAACATTTTGTATGAGTGCTGCAACGTATTTCTTATTGTGCTCACCTTCAACTCGCATCACTGCCTCTCTATCGACAAGCACTTCATTGCCTCACTCTTTTACCACAGCACTATGATTAAAGTACAACTCAGTCATAATTCATCTTTCGTGAAAGCCTTTATTAATGGTGATGAATTCTTATTCAATGCAAGAAAGTTTGTGAGGACGTAATTCACTGCTGCAGTAAGCTCTCCGGCCAATGTTGAGCTGGCATAATTTTTATTTCATAAAGTAGGATAATGTAGCGCTGCATTAACACTGCTTCGAGCTTCATAATTTCGAGGCAGCAATCGGAATGGCATAATAGTTTCAATGAAATTTATTGTGGCTTCAATGGGTACAAGAGCGGTATCAATCAAGTAATATGTTCACAATTAAAATGAACGGATTCAATCAATTTCATGTGATTCAATGAACTTTAATGAGCGTACACTTCACTCTTGGCAGACCAGACACGCCAATGATTGCGCATTGAAGACCCAACCAAATGAACAGCAATGAAAATGCGTAGAATTAATTGTTTCCAATCTTTCACACTACTTTGTATTAGAATTTAGATAAAGAGCGTCGGTCTTCGAGAGTACAAACACCATCGCTTTTTCCGCCGCCCGTCCAAGGTTGCTGGAAAGGTCTACGCCTGGAGCAAGTGCCCACGAAAAAATCTAAAGCGGAAGAAGGAGAGCCGGCCACCACGCTACTGCTAGCGCTGCTCTTCACACCAGGTCACCTGCGAACTGAATATAGCACTTGTGAAGACTTTGGTATGCCCAGTAGTTCCTGGAAAACCCATTCTTGTATTACTCTTAAAACAGGTGACCTGCTACTGTCCTACAGAACAAACTGAGTAAAACAGTTGTGCTGACTTGTGGCATGTCGAGTACTTCACAAGCACCAATTCTCGTATCACTCTTCCCACCTGGTGACCTCCACACTAGACGTTGACAGCCCCTGGAAAAGAGTTGAGCGAAACGGAGAAGATTGAATTTCCCCTTTTCAGAAACTTGTGTAAAAACCGAAACGTATAAAAGGCCACAAGTAAACCAGTAAACAATGACACGAGTTAAAAAATTGCAAATATCCCAGTAAATAATGGAACTTGTAAAAAATCGCAAGTATACTAGTAACCAATGAAACTTGTAAAATGTCGCAAGCATACTAGTTAATAATGAAAGGAATGCGAAAGTCGCAAGCAAATTAGAAAGAACTGAAAAAAGTACGGTCACATTAACGTATACTAGAAAATTCTGCAACGTTTTCATGGTTCTGAGTAGCAAGCATCAAATATTCTGGCCAGCCTGGAATATTTACACGCGTACAGACTGCGCAGGGAGACCGAGCTGTCTATAATTAAGGGGTTCAAGTTTGGGAACACATGCAATGAAGCCTTCTCATATCCGAGCTCAGTCTGATCAACGGGCACTGGCAGTTCCATCGACAGCAACAACATCAACCAACAGTTCTTTAATCAAAGCGTGCATAAGATGGAAGAACGAGAATACAAAGGGCTCGAATAAATGAAAAATAATTTACGACATGCTTTAATGATGTAATTTAAACAAGTATTTGTTAAAAGTATCGACATGTCTAACATACAATATTTAAACAAGCATTTGTTATAGGTATCGACATGCCTTACTGACGTAAAGTAGTGAAAAAGTAAGAAGCGCTACAAAATTGTACATGGGCCCACAACCAAAGAAAGAAGCGCACTCAATCATTACGGGAAAAAGACTCCTAAACACATGACACTGGCCGCAGCACTTCTCTGTGAAGAGCAAGTGAGGGACTGCAACATAAAAAAGATGTTCCAGCGTTATGAAACATGAGGCATGCGTCGTAACTCTTGCTGAGGGCAGCAAGTCGTATAAAGTTTTAGGTGTGTAGTAAGAAATGCTTTATGATATAAGAGTGACGCAGCGAGCAACAGGCGCGTGGAAACGCCGACGACAACAGCCTCAAAAAATAATAAACAATAATCACGATTCAAAATAATAACCATTCACCATTACCCATACAAAGAATGAATTATAGATTACGCGCATTATTTTATATTTTTTATGGCTAATTTTAAACAAATTATCAATTTGAAAACCTACTCGTTTGTATTGGTCTTCTTTATTCATGATTTGTTGAACTGATTACCTTAAAGTTAATTCGACTGAATCCTCTTTAAAAAGAGCAAGTTGAATTTAACATCGTGTGAGCGCGCAAGTTGTGCCCATGTTTGCTGATTTAAATTCGGGAATAAACTTTCGGGTTTCAAGACGCATTTTATTTCTTCCACAACTGGAAAGAAACGAATACAGAAATTCATCAAAAGTCGATCACACCATGACAAGCCGCAATGTGGAACGCAAACATGGAAATGAACTAGAAAATTTCAAGGGTTGCTATTAAAAACTTGAGCGAGCGCGCACTGAGGACGAAAGTACCACTTACGAACATCAATAACAGACACAGAAACTGGAGGAAGTTCGGTGCATGCCACTTACCCTACGAGTGTTTCAGTTTTTGCAGAAATGAAATAGAAAAAGACCAACGATACCGCTTTTTCACGCAAATGCCTTTAACACCGCCTGTATTTTACAATAATCAGGTTATTTTGCCAATTGTTTAGTGTTTATCCTGACCTTCTTTCAATTAGTACAGGCTGTCTAAAAAAAGTACTCTAAAGGAATCGAGAATTTTGTTCATATCTTGGCGATTACTCAGACATTAAATGAAAAAGGTAAACTACAAGAGCTGAACAATTTTCGAGGATTTTACTGGATCGTGGTGTATATCAAGACATTATAGGTTATTCGGGGCATACAGTAAACAACAACCTGGATCTAGCATCCAGGACTACTTTGGATTGATCGATTGGATTTTACATTTGGACATGACGGATGATTTCATGTAAAATAATATCCTTTCGAAATAGTACATGATATCTTTAGTTTTAATAAATACCAAAGAGTAAAAAGCCCAAATTTCAGGTTGATATTCCCGATCAGAGCTCACAGTAACTCGCACATAAACACACATACAAAAAAGTGAAAATCAACTACCCGATTTTGGAGTTAATTTTACCTATAATAAACGCCTTTTTGACGTTCATATGACGCCACTCGTAACTCAATAGCCGAATTTATCACGCACAGTAAAGGAACAGTAATCAGACGTGCGTTACCCTTGGTAACCCGAGTAACTGCACCACACACCACATTGCTCACTTGTCCCTCGGAGTGACGCTTCCCAACCATGCAAAGCATAATTTTAAAGCTGTTTTCTTTGACGTAGTACCACAGCAGGCAGCGTAAGTTTTTCTAAGTTGACTTGGTTGTGGTACGTAATGTAAACACGAAGCCAAGCACGCCCGTAGCGTAGCCAAGCGCGGACGCAGCGTAACTAAGTCGACTTACAGTACGCGGCCAACTCTACTCCTATCACGCTCGAATTTTCCGAAACACCGGTCTCCGGTTGCTGATCTGACAAAAGCGTACACGATCACAGTAGAATACAGCCATGCTTCAATTGCATCAATATTCTCTATTTTACATGGTCAATTTCTTCAATTGCGTCAATATTCTCAATTATTACACATTGTAATATTCTTCAATGGCACCAACATTTTTAACGGTAGACTGTAGTGTTCTTTGATAGCACCAATATTTTCGGTCAATATCGGGTTTAATGCGCTCACAAAAATTAGGAATTCAGTTCCCAAGAATCACTAAAGGAACACATTTAAAAACGTTTTACATGAATGACATTCTGCTCGCTGATGCGTTATTTTCGAGATATAACAATAATTACGTTCAGTTAGGAATAACATGAAATGGCCGGTTGCTTAGTCGCCGCATGGTTGGGTGACGCCCACTTTTCAGGCGGCACACGCCCACTTCTTGGCGCGAAATTAACAGCTTCGGTTTGGGCAAGATCAGGTAAGCTATTTTAGGTTGATTTATGTTATTTTGGGCTAGTTTATTTAACTAACCTAACATAACCTACCCTAACCTCACCCATCGTTACGTAAATACCGTATTACAGCATATTTTCGTGTCCGTTCCTTCACTTTTACATACGACGTTCTTATGACTTCAAAGTTGAATAATTCGAAAATTACGCATCTGCGAGCAAAATGCCATTTGTGTAAAACGTTCGTTAATGTGTTCCTCAAGTGATTCTTGGGAACGGAATTCTTAATTTCTGTGAGCGCATTAAACCCGATATTGACCATATTTTCAATTGTATATTGTAATATTCTTCATTTTTATCAATATTGTATTCAATAAAAAAAAGCAGACTAGCCTTGAATTTGTTCTAGTTTCGGTAGGCCGGTACAAATCGATGGCAGGAGACCTAGCGTGAACTCACCTGAAGATGGAACTAAAGCGGCCCATAGACGATCAGTTTAATTGTCAATATTATTGACTCAATATGTTGATGAGATTTTTTGTTGCCTACAAAATCAAGTAATTGACGGTCATCAATGAAGCTCACAGACGATCAATTTAATTGTCAAAATTGATCATTGACAATAAAATTGATCGTCTATGGGCCGCTCAAGTCTCGCAGTAAATGTGAAGTTTCGAACCAAGACCTACCTGGCAGACGAACATCAGAACCTACGACTATGCACTGAACTCTATTCATACATTGCTAGAATTTAGATTTAATTTTACGATCGCATACACCATGCACAAGCTGCTAGTATTTAGGCTAAATTATGTCGTGTGCTCACATTGGGAGTATTTATTTTCGGAATTTTAATGCAAGTTAACACGTTCCCAGCGTATTGGTACATGGGTGTACCAATAGATATGTCGCTCATTCACGTACCGGTATAAATTACATTTAACCGGTTCGCAAACTCAAAAAAAAATCATTTTAATCGTACGAGGTGAACTGATATCGTGCGATTCTATATTTCCCATTTCTCAAGAGATGTAAAAATGTGTTCGAGCAGTAAAGTCTATTTCCCAAATCTGCGACTTCCAACTTAACCAAGCCAACCTTAAACAGCCACTGTGAACGTGTCAACTGCACGCCACGAGATGCTGTAGAACTATAGGATGGAGCTGGTCTCCGAAACGTTTCTGTTTTTTCTTTCTTTTGAATAAAAATGGCTAACTTTGTTGGCATTTTCTTCGCTTTTTAAGTTTTAGAACTATAGGATTTATGCCTGAAATAGACGAGGAGTCTGGCCTCATCGCCGATGTCTCTCAAATATGAGGTAGATAGAGGAATTTTTGAGCCGTTTCGTAGCGCCCAGGAACGAGTAAACAGACCGGGATCCGTCGCCTTTAATTATTTTCTCAAGGTACGCGTGCAATAAAAGTTGTGCGATAAATTCCACATTAAAACATTTATTCTAAAATTCAATTCTACAATACATTCTTACAATAAAAATTCCACAAGGAAATATTCATTCTAAAATACAATTTTACAATACATTCCTACAATAAAATCTTCACGATAAAGATATCTTATTCGAAGTCTGCCAACTTCAAAATTATCATTAGAAACAATGCCGGCGTTATACATACTCTAACTACCGTATAATTGGACATTATCCTTGGTTAATAAACGTGGAGAGATAGTCTAACTAGAGGACAAATATCAATAGGCTAACATTTTCAAGCCAATACTGTAATTTTGTGACAATAAAATATGATTCATCCATCAGATATAGCTCGGTTTCATGAATGAATATTTGCCTAAAGTTGTTACTAAGTCCAAAGCAAATGCTGAAATATGGTAGTAGTACAAAACCAAGAAAATCACCGGAAATCATGAACCTGTACCGAACCAATTGAATTTAAAATCTCCTAATATAGATTTATTTATTTAGAATAGTGACAAAAAACACAAACCCTGCTTAACAGGTGGCTTATTTAATTCTTTCTTCAATGGTGAAAAAAATTTAAGACCACAGGCGAGCGGTAGTTGATTTAAATATTTTTTCAATGGTGACAAAAAGCAGAGAGCGGGCACTGTTAAGCGGATAAAAGGTTAACGGTTGCGTCAGGTGTAGTGGAGCTTACCTGACGAGCGGCGGTCATGTGTTTGGAGCTATCACGCTTCCAGGGCCGCGTTTTCCAGATTTAAATCGATCCCAGGTCGGCCTCAGTCAACTCATTCACTGATATTCCACAGACCACAAGTCATTTCTAAGTCTGCATTGTCACTTCAGAGTCACCAACACGCACGGCGATAGGAGCGTTTATGTGAATCGCCGTTTGCGAGCGCCACACCCTACCTCGACAAGAGCTGAACGCACACTGGAGTGACTGGACTGTGTCAGGCACTCAGGCAGAACTGACTCAGCCGCTCGACGGCTGGCTGACCATTCATTAGCGGTGCGCCGATTCTATTCAAAAGTAAACCAAAGAGCCGAAAAAATTATTTCGTCACTAATTGGTAGCATGCTTACAAAAAATATAATTAACGAGCATGTTTCTCTGAACTGAAAAATATAAAATTGTCAATCTTTCTCCGAACTGAAAAATACACGAAACTAGAATGACTTTTTCTTATCTCTTTAGATAACATGACAGATGTTGTTAATGTTGTTTTTTGCCGGCATGTGAGTGCAATATCAGACATGTAAAGCAACAGCTGTAACGTCAATGCACTCTGCCACATTTGTATGACACTTGCAGCGACATGAACTGATATTTTGTACTGGTGAGTTAAAGACGTGCCAAGAAGAACACGTGAATGTCACGAATGTAAAATATTCATGTATGAATGTCACGAATGTAAAATATTCATGTATGAATGTCACGAATGTAAAATATTCATGTATGAATGTCATGAATGTAAAATATTCATGTATGAATGTCACGAATGTAAAATATTCATGTATGAATGTCACGAATGTAAAATATACATGTACGAATGTCATGAGTACGATATATACATGTATGACTGTCATGAATATGAAATACAAATGCGCGACTGTCATGAATGTGAAATATACAAGTAAATGACCTCCATACACAGGCACTCAACTGCCACACACAAACATACAAGCTGAAAACACACACAGTAAATAAATACAAATGCAGAATGCACTAAAAATACAGAAATGGACACTCACTGAGCGACACATAACGCACAGACACCAATATAAATAGCACAGACACACAATACAAGTATACGCATATAAACACTTCTTTAATACACCAGCAGACACAGACACACTTCTGTGTACACGCTAACAGACGCCCTGGTACGCACACAACACACAGACACAAGCGTTTGCATGCGGACACGTTATGTACATAGCCACACTTACGATGATACATAAATGTGTGCATACATAGACGAGATCACACACGGTGCAAACGGAACAACGCACACAAACACGCACATCTGCATGATCATAGGACGCACATATGCTCGACAAAATCACTCACATATGCTCGACAAAATGACGCACATATACACTCGCGAGAACACACGAAGAGAATGACAGGTAGAAGTACAAGAAACTACATATAATGTGAATTGTTACGCACTGTATTCATGAGATACACGGCCATAACATATTGACGGAGCAGTGAACGTATCTTGCACACACGCACATGGGGATCTAGACTGAATCAAAACAGTGTTATAATTTTCTTGAAAAAAATTGAGAATGATGAATTGCTTAGCGATTGAATGAATCGATTTGGTACTGAAGCAAAATGCTCTAGTTTATTCTCCTATATAATAATACGTGATTTGTTGCTTGCTTGCTTGCTTGCTTGTTGGTCGTTCCGTCCCTACTCTGCCCTGCTAACTAGATACCTGAGCGCTATATAATGTTTATAAGGTTTCTTATTTTCGAAAGTGATTAATTTTTACTGCTGAAAATTTCTCTAAATGTTGCGCTAAGATCAACGTTGATAAATTTGAAATAAGAAGACACGTATTTGAACACTTCATTTCAAAACAGTTATTGAGCTATGGAAACGCTGTTATTGAATCATATGTAAATTTGAGTTCTAAATTAAAAATACTAAATTAAAAGTAACGGAGTCCTTTTTGATGGCGTTAGTATGACACTGAATGATAAGTATTTGCCATCAGTGTATTTCAGAGCTACACAGATTGGTGTGAGCGAGCATACATGTATGTTTTAAAGTGTTTAACTGAAGCAGCTGCGTATTTCTTCATGGGAGAAACACATCGTGAGTGCTTCATAAAGTCCTGATCTAAAGCAGCGATGAAGATTGTACGGTGCACTCCGTGGCTCGATTATGCCACGCATTACATGAACAAAAATGGTGCATTGTATCCTCATCAAGTCACAGCTGAAGCATTATGAATGCTTTACTAGCGTTCAATAGCTAAAACACATTGAATGCTCATAAAGACAAAAGTAAAACACATTGAATGCTCATAAAGACAAAAGTAAAACACATTGAATGCTCATAAAGACAAAAGTAAAACACATTGAATGCTCATAAAGACAAAAGTAAAACACATTGAATGCTCATAAAGGCTAAGGTAAAACACATTAAATGCTCATAGACATTAGGTTCTTTAAAATAAGCTCACATACGCCTACTTTTTGTTATATTTTAATTTTCTTCATTTACATTTCAACTAAATTGTGCATTATTTGAAGCCACATAAAATAATTTCAGACATCAGCTTACCGATCCATGATCTCGAGTGATTGATCACTATATGACTGAACGACTATGACTATGACCATGTATGACTAACACGACGGTAGAAGAAACTAGGTAGAGTCATTTCTATGGGGGAAAATACTTCTCGTCTTGTTCGGCTATCCAATAGAAGGGCTTGATTTCAATCGCTTGACATGTCGTTAGGCCAATGGTAGTGCAAGATTTGGGGCTAGCAGTGTCGTCAGATGCCATATGAGCGCTGCTATTGGTTCGATGCCATGACATCACCATTGCCCCACGGTCGACGAAAAAACAACTGGTTTGACCCTACCTTGTTTCTTCTACCGTATCTAATACTGGGTTCAAAAGCAGGCAATCCTCAAACTTGACAGTTAGATTCATACATACATATACCAGGCTTCTCCTCCCTATGGGAGGGTAGCCGACAGCAGGCCACAATCATCACTCGGAAGCGAGAGAGGCAGCACTGGCCGCGCCAGAACTGCCCGGATCTGTAGCAGCCCAGCACAACCATCTTCCACAGTCAGGCCCGACAGCCAGAGCCTGTCGAAATTCGACAGTCAAATTCAGTGACTGAAATTCGTGCGTATCACCAATACGATCGGTCTACAAAAATCTGAAGGTACTTGTTGTGAAATTAAACATGCCGTTTTTTTCCCATCGATAAAAATGAAGCGATCGATGCAGGTGTTTCTTGGTCGTAACTTGTGTTCTGGTCATACACTTGTGCCCATTGCCAGGTGTGGCGCAAATTTTCGGCTTTTCAACAGTACATACATTACAAACATAAATCAGCAAAAGAGGAAAGTATAGGGGGATAATAAGGCTGAAAATAAGGCTTACTGTGAAGAAAAATGTACTCACGATTCGTGTTAAAACGACGTATACAGGGTGTTCCCCAAAAATGCACTCATTCTTGAATGTTAAGTACTTTTGACTTGGTTCATTGACATGGGGACATAGATACTAGGTTCACTGACGTAGATATAATCCAAATGTATTAATGCGACGAAAATATCATTCAGTTTTGTAACTTAGACGTCAAAATAGAAAACTCACTTGTACCTGAAACAAAAACCCAAATGCAAAAGTAACCGTCAGTCAAAGGATGAGTACATTTTTAGGGACACAATGTATAATATTTTCTGCGGTGCTGTTTGTCTGCATAAAGTTGAGGCGCTCGCTGGCTGCTGCGCTTACATTTTTGAGCACATTAAAGTTCTCCAAAAATTTAAGCAAAATTTTTCTTGCGCAAAATTCTCTTCCAACCGTCGATCTGGAACCGACTTCGCTTTGCGCTTCACCTGTAAAGTGTTTGGCTTTTTTTAGTACTTGAATTTGATAGTTTCTTTGAAATTTATTGCTCAGAAGAGCGTCTATTTTCGAAAGAAAATATTTTTTTTTACTTTTTTACACTCTCAGTGTTTTTAACGCGTGTTTCCATGTAATACGCGGAGAGAAATATTGTTTTTCCACGGTATATGCAATGAATGATGACGATTTGGTTGAATGTGTGTCGGGAAGTCTTATCTATTTAATTATTCCTTTCATTCCTTTAGGTGTGTGATAGGATGTCTTTATTTATTGAAGTATACCTTTTATTCCTTTGAGTGTGTGACAGGATGTCTTCATCTATTTAATTATTCCTTTTATTCCGTTGAGCATATGACGGGATGTCATCATCTATTTAATTATTCCTTTGATTCTGGTAAGTGTATGATAGAATGCATTTCATTATAAAATCCATTGATTCCGTTGTGTGTATAATAGGATGAAAGGGGCTGTGGAAATCAAAGCAACTCGAGTTTATATTTCAATTGTAAATAAATCTTTGCTCCTCAGCATTGCATGATTTTTACGTATAAACGTGATTCAAAATACCAAGAAATCGGAAAATTTACCCATATTGCCAGGAGTCTCTAAACATCCACTGGATATTTCTTTAGCAGAGATATCGTATAAGTTCATTAGGGTCTTGAGCAACGTGTTCACTCTACACCAACTTATTGGTTATGTTTTCTTCGAACAGAGTACGGTTATGAATCCTAGAAATTTCTTTCCTTCTTATCATGTTACAGTAATTTGAAATATTTATGAAATTTTCGCAAATGGCTGAAAGTTGTGATCAAATATAATCGGGTAAAATAGTTTATTAAATTGTGAAAGTTATTCAAAGGTCTGTGTAGCATGTGAATTTAATCTTAATATTTTCAATTTATCAACTTTAGGGATCAAACGCGGAGATGTCAAGCACAGCATGTCGTTCCCGGCGTGTTTGCAGGATAAGTTTTTTGAAAAACCGCACGTAAAAATATAAATAGATATTGTCTAGCACTACATTGCCAATAACTAAAATATAAATAGATATTGTCTAGCACTACACTGCCAAGAACTAAAATATAAGTAGATATTGTCTAGCACTACACTGCCAAGAACTAAAATATAAATAGATATTGTCTAGCACTACACTGCCAAGAACTAAAATATAAATAAATATCGTAAATAAAAACACCAAGGTTGCTACTCTCAAAGACAACATAGCAAAAATTATTTATTGCTGATAAAAGGTAAACGTTTCGAGCACCAGGCTCATCATCAGTACAAATTTGTCT
>JACJUY010009614.1:24392-51919 GCA_014220935.1 Platorchestia sp. MABIK | reverse complement strand
CTGTCACGAAAAAGATATCTCAAAGTCTGCCCGAAGCGTGTTGCAGCCTGGGGGAGAACACTACAATCCTACTGTATTGTAAATAATGCTGTACATGCTACCCCATACTGTGTGTACAGAGAGGAAATTTTAATTTGGCTTTTTGGTGGGACATGATTTTCAGCCTGCATCATTTCTCAGAGAAATTACCCTCAAATTTCAATAATTTAGCAATTTGTTTTAAGTAGAAATGAAAAATAATTGTTTAACTGCTGTGATGATTTCCTGCTGCAAGCAATTTATACATTTTCAATAAATATAGAAAATTATGCCATTGAAGTTTGAGGCAAGACAAAAACAGTAATGAAAACAACTTTTCTAGCACAACAGCTGCAAATATTACCTTTATCTTACAATCAATTGGTACATAGATCTGAGAGACTGGGGAGGCAAATTAAATGTTAGACTTTAATTAAAAATATTTATAGAATGATTTCAGTCAAAATTATAGTTGAGATGCTCACCTTATTCTACTATTTTATCTTTGTGTCTTTTGTGCAGGATGACCCAGATGCAGATGCCAAGTTTATCCGCATCAACAGAGCGTATGAAGTTTTGAAGGATGAAGAACTACGTAAAAAATACGACCAGTTTGGGGAAGAAGGTCTTGATAATAGGTAAGTTCAAATTTATTTTATGTGTCAATTATTACTGAGACCAAATTGACAGTCCTTCATTAATACTCACTGCTAAATTATTTAGTTGCAATTCTCTGTTGGTCCTGTTTCAGTGATTGTCAGCACTCAACTTATAAGCATTTATTTGTGTGTACTTTGTTGAGACTTGTATTTGGTTACACTAGGCTCTACTTCTGAGTTGGGCTGGTGGAACATTTTCTTGTTCTTCCTAAATGTAGCACTGGTTGAATGATTCATTAGGTATAAGCTACCAATATTACATCTTGATGAATTTTCTATTTTTGTGTAATGCAGATGTTTGTATTCATTTTTCAATATGTTTTTTAATGCTAGCTATTTCTCACTGCTTTTTGGCTCAACATCTGATGTGTTAGAATTCTAACAGAGAAAATAACTTTATTAAATTGTAAAGAATCCTAGAAAGTGTATAGCTCACATTTGAGTGAGATTTTGCCTCCAGTTAAAAGAAGCTACTGTTTATGAAAGATGTTTTGAAGATGTTCAGTGGTTCTATGTTGTTGATTTGTAAATTTTTATATCTATCAAGACTGTAGTTCATTATTTAGGTACTACTTGATTGGAATTGTAGTTTTCATTGTGTTTACTATAATTTCTTTGAATGAGAGGACTTTGGTGTTGTTGACATTTTGGGTCTTCAAAGGTGTTAATGTATTACTGAACTTGTTATCAAAATATCCATTTTACTGACATCTTGCATCTCTGTGCAGCCAGTCTGGTCAAGGCTATCACTCATGGACATACTACAGGGATAATTTTGGCATCTATGATGACGATCCTGAAATAATCACTCTTTCCAAGACAGATTTTGGTGAGTTATTTGAAAAATATTTTTTTCAGCGCTAGCTCTACCTAGTGACCTGAGTATTTGCTATACAGGTATTTTTTTAATGTTCTTTGATGTATGCAGTGTCATGTCAGCCATTGCTAGTATACATCTTTGATGAAATTACTGTATTCAAATTTTACTGTGTGTGTCGTTGTTTGACTCCTCAGGGGGATATAACCTGTGTATCTATGGGAATTAGCACTTTCATGGGGAAAATGTGTGAGGGCCTAAGCTGAGAGGTAGGCCTTCTTTTTGTGGAAATGAAATGTTTTTTGTTATGTTAAGGACTTCCTTTTTTGGTCAACTGCTGTCCAGTTTTTCAGCACCTACTACTTTCATCTTCAACTTTAATTTTGTTTTATGAACTTCTTTCTCAACTTACTGTTTTTATGCACCTTGTACATAGATTTAGCATTTTCTTGAGTCCATAGTCCATCCTAAATGGTGCTTCCCTCCTTCCTCTCTTTGGAAAGTTTTTGTTGGGCTTAGGAATGCTTTAAGCTAACATTTAATTTATTCTGTGCCTTGTTTGATGCAATTGTGTAGGCCTGAGTTGATACTCATTAGCTTGACTTGTGAAAAATTTCATGTTCATTCTACAACTTGAATAACCTTAGAAATCTTGAGCAATTCTAACCTACCCTACCATACTCCAACCTGTGTGTGGTTTGAACTTATTCTGCTATAACCTGGTTTATCTTCATCTAATCAAACTAATCTCAACATAGCCATTGAAATGCATCTTCATTTTACCTTGGGGGGACCAGTGACAAATTTTACTAGCATTTTGTAAATTTGAATAAACAAACTTATCCTAATGTTTCTTACCATATCCTAATTTATCTCATATCAATCTAACTTGTTGTGCCTTTATCCACCATACCCTAAACTAATTGAAATCCCCAAATATGTATAGCCTAATTAAACCTTGAAATAGCTACTTAATGAACAATAGTTGAGCTGAAACTATCATTATACCATGTGAAACTCAGCTTGTATTTTAATTTTCTTTGTTATTTGTGAAAGCTGAACATTTTCCCCCTGTATGTGGGAGGAGGGTTTCTAGAATACTCCCGCCGTGGTCCGCTGCATGTCTGAAGAGGCGATTATAGTGGACGAGTGAGGGGACTGGGGATCCCCCATCTGTAGTGATTTTCCCAAGAGGCAGCAGACCAATGAAGGGTGTGAGAGTTGTCAAAAGACCCCTCAAACCCTAATACTAGGATCTTTGAATATAAAAAGGTGTGGAAGTGAAACAACTGAAAAATTAAAAAGATAGATTGGAAGAATGATGGTGAGTCGGAAAATGGATGTGTTGGCCCTGAGTGAGACAAAGTTGAAAGGTAGTGGTGAGATGATGTTTGGGGGTGTGTGTGTGGAAGAATATCTGGGTTGCGTGAGGGACATGCCAGATAGGGTGTGGCTATATCATTGAGTGAAAGAATCAGAGAGAAAGTAGTTGAATGGGGTGAGGTGTGAGCAAGAATACGGTGGGTGCAAGTAAAATAGGGGGTAGAGTCATGTGCGTTTGTGAGCGCATATGGACCGGGATTGGAGAGGAGTAGGGAGGAGAGAAAGGAGTTTTGGGAGAAGTTGTCCGAGTGTGTTGCAAGAGTGGGAAATGGTTGTAGAGTTGCGGTGATGCGGGACCAGAATGCTAGAGTGGGTGTTGGTGTTGTTGGCAGGTATGGAGTAACTGGGGTAAATGAGAGTGGTGAATACTTGGTGGAATTGTGTGAAGAGAGTGAGTTAGTGATTGGGAATAGAATGTTTGAGAAAAAGCGTATAAACAAGTATACATATGTGAGGGTGAATAGAGGTGTGAAAGTGGAGAGAGTGTTGAGGGATTCTATTTTGATTTGCAGTGGAGTGATTGGTCGTTTGCTTGATGTGCATATATTATGTGGTGAGTTGAATGGGATATCGGATCATTACTTGGTCGAAGGAAAGTTGAGAGTAAGTGGAGTGTGGGGAGGTGTAAAAAGGAGTGGAAGGAAGGTGTTAAATGTAAACAAGTTGAATGAATCTGAGCGTAAGTGTATCAGGAGAAGATGAAAGTAGAGTATGGGAGGGTGAAGGTAAGTGAGGTTGGTGGAGTGGAAGGGGAATGAAATTTATTTAAAAATGCAGTGGAAAAATGTGCAAGGGAAGTGTGTGGGGTATGGAAGATTGATGGGGGATTAGAAAGGGGAGTGAATGGTGAAACGGAGATGTGGGAGCGGCTGTGAGAAGAAAGCGAGGGGCATTCGAGAGGTGGCTGCATAGGGGCAGCCAGCATAATTTTGAAGATTATTGGAAAAGGAAGAAAGAAGTATGAAGAATAGTAAGGCGCGCAAAGAGGACGGTGGATGAGGAGTGGGGATGAAGTTAGGAGGGGTCTTCATTGAGAGACGGAAGGTTTTTTTAGAAAGAAGTGAAGAGAATTAGGAAAGGACAGGTGGAGAGTGAGGCAAGAGTGAAGGATGCAAACGGGAAGCTGCTAGTGGAGGGATGTGATGTGAGGAAGAGATGGGTGGAGGATTTTGAGGAACTGCTGAACGTGAAGGATGATAGGATTGCGAGAGTGGTAGCTGTTGGAAGTGATGTTAGAGTGCCTGTGTTTGGAGTAGTGAATAGCAGTCAAATGAGAAGGGTAGAAGTGAAAGGTGCGTTAAATATGATGAAGAATGGGAAAGCTCTAGGTGTGGATGGCTGCACAGTTGGATGTCTGAACAAAGGAGGAAATACGGTTGTAGAATGGTTGGTACGTTTGTTTAGCGTGTGTTTTGACGCTAGTAGAGTGCCTGTAGATTGGAGTAGCGCATGTGTAGTTCCGTTGTATGAGGGAAAAGTGACAGGAACGAGTGCAGTAATTCCAGAGGTATAAGTCTACGGAGTGTCGTTGGGAAGCTGTATGGAAGAATTTTAATTGGAGGTCTGGGAGTGATGACGGATGGTGTGCTAACTGAAGAACAATATGGTTTTAGAAGTAGTAGAGGTAGTGTGGATCAAATGTTTACTGTGAGGCAGGTGAATGAGAAATAATTGATAAAAGGAAAAGGTGTATATTGGGCATTTATGGAAATGGAGAAGGCGTATGACAGGGTGGACCATGAGGCACTATGGCAAGTTGTAGGCTTGTATGGAGTGGGTGGGAGATTGTTGAATGCAATTAAGAGTTTCTACATTGATAGCAGAGCATGTGTGAGAGTAGGGAATGAGGTGAGTGATTAGTTTCCAGTTGTGACAGGTGTGAGACAGGGATGTGTGATGTCACCGTGGTTGTTTAATTTGTTTATGGATGGTGTAGTGAGAGAAGTGAATACCAGAGTGTTGGGAAAAGGTGCACAGTTGGTGGGACAAAATAGTATGAATTGGGAAGTGTGTCAGCTGTTGTTTGCAGATGATACAGCGCTTGTGGCTGATTCAAAGGAAAAAGTGCGGAAATTAGTTGCAGAGTTTGGTAGAGTGTGTGAAAGGTGTAAATTGTGAGTAAATGTAAATAAAAGTAAGGTGATGAGATGTACAAGAGCTGGAGTGTTTGAAACAGTGGATGGGAGGATGAATGGTGAAGTGTTAAAGGAGTTTGAGCATTCTAGGTACCTCAGGTCTGACGTGGCATTGAAGAATAGTTTGGAAGTAGAAGTGAGACATCGAGTGAGTGAAGGCTGCAAGACATTGAGTGCAATGAGGAAAGTTTTCGAATACAGGAGTTTGAGTACGAGTTCGAAGAGGAGACTGTTTGAAAGCTTAATCATGCCAGTTTTGCTGTATGGGGAAAAGGCTTGGGGTTTAAGAGCAGCTGAGAGAAGGAAGCTAAACGTGTTTGAGATGAAGTGTTTGGGAAGCACGTTTGGAGTAACGAGATAAGATAGGATCAGGAATGAGTTGGTTAGGGAGCAGATGGGTGTTGTCAAAAAGATGAGCAGGTGGGTGGATGAAAGAGTGCTTGGATGGTTTGGGCATGTTGAAAGAATTAATGTTGAGTGCCTGATAAAAAAAATTTACACATCGGAAATGAGTGGTATTGGAGCGCGAGGTAGACCACACGGATGAGTTGGATGGATGGGGCGAAACTTGCTTTGTATGAGGGGTCTGACTGTGGACGTGGCGAGAGGATGGCAGCAAACAGAAGTGAGCGAAAGCAGTGCATAAGGAGGTAACTATGATTTTTTTGACGTGGCCATTGGAAGCCTGCCCGCCTGTGATGGGGGTATATTGTGTGCTGTCATGTGCGAGGGAGGTGCTACACACAATGAAGCGGTCGGAGTAAACCAGCTATGGCTGTCGGGCCTGTCTGTGGAAGATGGTTGTGCTGGGCTGCTACTGATCCTAGCAGTTCTGGTGCAGCCAGTGCTGCCTCTCTCGCCTCCTAGTGACTAAGGGTGAATGATTATGGCCTGCTGTTGGCTAGCCTCCCGTAGGGAGGAGAAGCCTGGTATATGAATATGTATGTATATAAACATGCTGACTAACTGACTCCTGGAAAGTCAATGCCTAAAAAAAATTATAACACAGATAACATTTGAAAGTAAAATATGAATGTTTCAGTTATGGCTTGTGTGTTTGTGCATTAATGTGTAGACTCATGGCTATCAAAATTGAAAGTATATGAACGTGTGCCCTCCAGTGAATGGTTCATTCAAACCTAGGATCTTTACGGTAAATTTGTGATGAAAATTCTTACCTAAAACAGTGAAATTATACAGGATGATTTTTAAATATGAGTCCAGAAAGAATCGTGAGCAATTCCCTCAATTTCGAAAGATTTTTAAAACAAAGCATTTATGAAATGCTGAGAAATAGTTTCATTTCGATTTCACATGAAAACCATATTTTTCATGTACCACCCCCTTGAATGTATACTATAATGAGAAGGGTGTCTGTCTGACTCTCTCTCCCAAGCCAGCCAAAAGTGTGTGATGAGCGTCTCTGTGATACAAGCCTCATCAACTCCTCAATTTCCAGTGTGTTAATCTATCATATTCGAGTAGGAATGAATATCACATGAATACTTAGGAAATAGGAACGTGTTTCATGTGATTTGTCGAACATTATTATACATTTTTGACGGGCCTTGTTCACTCAGCCTCATCAACTCTCGAGAGATTGAATTTTTTTTATTTCTTACGGCCTTTCTTTCATTTAGTCTTCTTTCTTATTTCAAATGAGGGGGGGTGGGGGGTGGACTAGCGCATACAAGAATCGCAAGGACTACACAGGCTGTTCATTATGGTCCTGGTAAGATCTTGTCAAATTCTTTGGATTCCTACCTTGATGATGCTTTCAGCTTGTGTGTCTTTGTAGTCTTTTTACCGTAGACTCTTTCTTCTTTAAAGAGTTCACCGTAGAAAGCTTGCATATCTATAACAACCCAAGACCTTAATTAAGGTTTAAATCCATTGAATTGGACTTCTGTAGATCTCGCCAACGTCATAATGATGAGCCTGTGAAATCGTGGCGATTCTTGCCACATGAAGAAGAATGTAATAAAAATAAAACTAAAGTTGTTAAGAATTACATATATGCTTTGTTTTTTGAAATCGATTTGATATTGTGGGAGTTACAAGGACTCTTAGGATTTATGTTTGAAACTAACTACAGAAAATTTCTTCCTGGCAACATTAAAGCAAAGCATTTTGTGTTGTAATTGAAGTGTTTAACTACATGTCTGCTTGCTGTTTTCAATAGGACAAAAGTTCCTTCAGTTCCTGTTGCTACACATTTTTTGAGTTATATAGGAAACTTTCAAGGTTTCTGTTTCCATTCAGGAATTGGAAATTGAGCTATTATTAAACTAATTCATAAGTTTAATTTTTGAATCTGGTTTCCACTTATCTTTCTCTTAAGTTGAATAATATTTACCATTCCTACCTTGATCAAAATTTTAATAATTAGTTTTCAACAAAAAGTTGAATGTTTTTTGTTTGTTAAATTAGTGAATCAGGCATGCTGAATTAACCCAATTTCATAATCACTTCAATTTTCAGCCAACATGAAGTGTTATCTTCATGAATTATTTAGATTTACATCAATATCCGTTATATACGTATTTATATTTGGAACTACATACTTGGGTATTATAAATGTACAAGTTCATTAAGTACTAACTTTTCTATCCTTCATGAAGCCTTCATTAGGTATAAACTTCCCAAATCTGACATGTTTACGTTCCCTGTCCCAAGATGCCAGTGTGAGTGGCAGCGAGACTCCGTGGTTCATCAACTTCTACCACCCGATGTGCAGCCACTGCCACGCCCTCGCGCCGGACTGGAGGTGGCTGAGCATTGAACTGCAAGGCGTAGTGCGCATCGGAGCCGTCAACTGCGATGACGAGTATATCTTGTGCTCGCAACAGGGCATCAGAGGCTACCCTTCCTTGATAGCTTATCCAGGGGTGAGGCCTTTGCTTGTAGTTGATATTAGCTGGCGTAGTTAATACTTAGTTGTAAAATAGTCAAAGTTAAAATTAGCAGAAAACCATTGACGAAAAAACTCCTTGCAGAAAGAACGATTTCACTTGGAGAAGACTCGCGAGTACTTGGCTTCGTTCATTATGGAGCGGCTGCCGACGGGTCACGGTATCCCAGTTACGACCGGCATGCTGTACAACATGAAGCGGCTCCATGGTGCTGGAGAGCAGCATGCTCTCCTCAGCAACAAACCCTGGCTCTTGGCCTCCTATTTTGACTCAGAGCAATACCAAGATTTCAAGGGAACTCTCACCAAGTTGGCTGCTATGTTTGTGAGTTGAAATTGGTCATCAGCTTCTTGAATTAAGTGTTCAAGCAGACTTGGAGTTTACTTAGCTTGTGTGCATTGTAGAGTATAATGAAAATGATAAAATGTAGCATTGTCTACCTTTCATAATTAATTAATTGCTGTTTTTGCTCATAGACATCTCTTTAACTGGCAGTGCTTTATGATATGCTTTCACTGGGAAATTTCAAAACTTTTAGTATACAAGGTAGTTTAACTAATACATGTGTATCTTCATCTACACACCAGTTCTGTTCATTGTGTCACATAGAAAGTAACAAGACTATTATTTTTTGCCAGTCTGGAGTGATGAGCGTGGGTCGCGTGGACTGCTCAGCAGACGCTGGTGCGTGCAAAAGCCTCAACATCACCGAGGGGAGCAGCTGGCTGCTGCAGTACTACCCAGGCCCTCTTGTGCTGGGTGCTGCCCGCACCGTCCCTGCTGACGGTGATCGCTCTGCGCAGGACATCGCCAAGGAAGTCCTGTCTCTTTTGCCTCCCCTTCCTCTCATTGATAATGATCAGTTCACCGTGAGTTGAGGTGCACCATTGCAGCAGTTAATGGCCTTGGGGGCTGTAATAAAGAATTTATTAAGTGAAAGCAAAAAATCCATAGGTGTTTCTCTGTGGCGATTTGAGCTAAGGGGTATGCTTTATTTTTGTTGACATAAAATGTTTGTTTTATTCTAAGTTTTTTAGCACGTCCTGCCCTGCATTTTAGTGTTTTTTTTTCCATTTTTATTGTTTCATAGCATTCCTTCTTAAGTTGCTGTTTGCATGTGCAGGGGCTCTTTATAGGGAACACAGTGCATAGATTCCTCGTTTCCTTAATTCCTGTTTAAATGGCACCTTCATACTTCTTTGATTTCATACTATGAGTGATTTTAGAGGCTCAAAGGGACTTACAATCTACTGTTGACATGCGGAGAGCAAAGTCAGTGCCGTGTACTGGACGAATTAATTGTTTCGGTAGAGTTAGTCTATAGGTAACTAGACTTACGAAAAATTTTCTTTGAAGTAATTTCCCCGCCATGGACATCGGATAGGTTTTAGGTTAGTTAGATTTGTCTATCTTTTACTATGAAAACTGGCGCCTCTAGGAGATACTGTTAGGTTACCTCTGTCATAGATAGGACTTCTATCTTTTGTGTCCATTTTTTGGATCAAGTATACTCTAAGGACACCAGCTCCATCTGGTGTCCATAAGCTACACCCGTTTTTTTGTGGGTCTTAGAAACACTTGAGTGATATTTATGATAATTAAAATGACATTACATAAAAATTTTAACCATTTATAAAAGAAATGCATAGAGATGAAGTTCAAACGGAAAGTGTCTATAAGAAAGAACTTATTCTTCACTAAATCTCATCTGAGTTTACAAAAATGGATTCTCGCTAGTTGTCTGTGGTCTGAACGCATAAGCCAAAAAGAGGCTAATAACCAGTTGAACATTTCGAAAAAGACCATCGTGGATTTTTACAACTTCTTCCGTGAAGTATGTGCTTCCTTCATTGAGATGAATCCAGTCAAACTTGGAGGTTTTGGCACTGTCCTTGATTATATTGTAGAAAAGAATTATTTCGATTTGATTGCAGTCAAGAAATGCAGAACACCGTAGCATAGATATATTAAAAAATTCACTGGTGTCCTTGAACTACACTTGGATTAACACTGGTGTACGTACAGTACACCTGGGCCGAGTTTGCAAATTTGGTGTCCTTGAAGTATACTTGGTCCCATTTTTCTTCTTTTAGGGCATCCCCTCAAGGGGATACAACTATTGTAGCTATGAGAATTAGCACTCCCAGGGGAAAAATGTGTCTAGGCCCGAGCTGAGAGTTTGGTAGGCCTTCTTTAAGTTGAAATAAAATATTTTTTGCTATGTTAAGGACCACCTTTTTCGGTTCACTGCTGTCCTGTTTTTCAGCACCTGCTGCTTCCTTCTTCAACTTTTTCTTGTTTCATGAACTTCTTTTCTAACTTACTGTTTCTATGCCCCTTCTGCATAGATTCCGCATTCCCTAATATCCATTCTAAATGGTGCCTACATCTCTTCGATACGCTCTTTTGTAGCGGTTAGGGAGGCTTAAACTAACCTATAATCTAATCTAATCTTCTTTCAGGATTCATGCCTTATTTGGTCTCTTTTTATCTTTTCATTCTTTTTCTCTTTCTGCTAACTGGCTGCTTCTATGCACAGGATATCCTGTGTAGAAACTCACCTTGTAGATAAAGACGACAGTTTTCTACAGTTCAGACGACATGGTTTCTTCTCCTTGCTCTCTTGCGATTGCCTTAATGGGGCTGGAGAGTCTTGAACTAATAGTGATGCTAATAATAGTGATAATGATAATAATTATTAATCTATTGACATTTCCTGGAGCTTGTTTTGTTTTACTTGTCCGCTGGGGTTTTTGCTGGCTATATGAGAGTTTTCTTTATTAACCGTGAGGTCCAGGTATTCTCTTTTTTCTTTGAAGAAAAAACCTTGTCATCGCCTTTTGGTTAAAGAGTGAAAGACTTTATCATATCTGCTCTCAATAATGTTTCTCAATGATTTCTAACTTCATCCCTCTGGGAACACAAGATATGCAATCGGTTTTAGGTTAGTTAGGTTTGTCTATCCTATCCTATAGGGACTGGCGCTCTTAGAAGAGGTACTGTTAGGTTACCTCAGCTGTAGATAGGCCTTCTGGACTTTTATTTTTCATGCCCACTTGACTTCTCTCAAAGTTTTATATCTTCTCTATCTCTTTTTTTGTATTTCTTCTTCTTCCTACCTACTGTTGCAGTACGCAGTATATCCTGTGCGAGAGCACAACTTGTGCACAAATTTTACGGTTTCCTTAGTCCATACTAAATGGTCCCTTCTTTTTCCCTCTGTAAAAACATCGTTGCTATAGAAATGGAGCTTTGAACAAGTACTGTTATATGCTATTTCCTGCATCAATTCTCTTGTGAAAAAGTTTCTTTTTTTTTAGTTCTAAATCTTGTTCCAACTAATTGCCAAGTCCAAGGTAACATAATTAGTGTAAGCAAAAAAGATGAAATTGATTATGATATCACAATTATGTGAACATGCTTTTTTTTAACAACATTGGATGAAATTTATGTATTTGAATCTTCATTCGATGGCTTGCAACTATATGTTCAACACAGAAATGATCAAAAATAAAACCTTGGTATTTGTGCGCAGTTAGTTAATCGTTGTTTCAGGGCCTTCTTAGTCATGCCAATGTAATATTTATTAAGAGACTTGTATTTTCTTCTGTCTCCCCGGGGAATATGTGAGATCCCGAGCTAAAGGTAAGGTAGGCCTTCCTTTGATTGAAATAGAAGAAGTTTTTTATTGTGTTACGGACAGCTTTTTTTTGCTTCACTGCGGTCCTGTTTTCAGCACAGCACCTATTACTTTCGTTTTCAACTTTTGTCTTGTTTCATAAACTTCTTTCTCAACTTACTGTTTCTCTGTGCCTCGTGCATAGATTCTGCGTTCCCTCAAGTTCATACTAAATGTTCGCTTCCATCCTCTCCTTAGAACGCCTTTGTTGGGGTTAGGCAGGCTTAAACTAACATCTAATCTAATCTTCCTTGTCGATAATAGTTGCAAGCCCTCGAATGAAGACCTATATTAGAATACAAAAATATCTAATTATGTGAACACTCAACACACGAGAGGAGTTTAGCGTGAAGCTCGCTTCCTCTTTCGGTGTCTACTCTTACCATTAAAATGTAAAAATGCTGATGCGAGGGTACTCTTAATAAAATGATTCAGTTTTTTTTGATTGAGTTTATGCCAGTTGGTTCTACTTGAGCTGAGAAATTGATAACTTCTGTTTTTTTTTGGCAGAAACTGCACTCCGAGATTGTAAGCAGAAGTGGCAAACAAGAGCATGCTGGTTGGCTCGTCCAGTTCTCGAGTGAAAACGACGATGTTGATGATGAGGTAATGGTTACCATACGAATGAATAGATTTCAGTCCTGTTCAAACTAGCTGAAGTATTCTCGGGTGTTCATTGACTTATAATTCAATGGGTTTCGGTTACTGCCTTTGAGCTTTGAAATGTTGCTGAAGAATTGGACTTCACTAAATTTAGAAAAAGAATTTGATCGGCTAAATCGCTATCCCCTTGATTTGGCGTGAGCATTCAGTAATGACATGTCTAATGGTTTCATATTATTTAAGTTAGCTTTTAATTACACTGTTTGCTCATTGCCCCTAAAGTGGGCGAACTTTAATTTGCAGAAAGTCAAGTCCTTGTGGGTGAGTGTTATTCTCCCTTGTTTTGGAGCTGTAATTTTTTTTTCCTGATGTGCAGCTGCTAGATAAGCATGAGCGATAAATTGCGCATCGTCAGAGTACACTAAGGTTTTCAATTGTTATTTTTACAAATATATTATTTCTGCTACAAGGAAAGTGGTCTTTATTTTATTCAGATATATATGAACACATGGTCATTTAAGTAACACTGTTCGCCTATCGTCTGATTTTCCCATTTGGAATGCACAATTAGATGCTCCAATCTATGTGAAAAATCCACCAAGATTTTAAGTAATTTCCTATGGTAGTGTTAGATAGACTTTTTTAACCAGTATGTACATGGTGAAAGGTAAACAATTAATTAAATTCATTTACTCAGCTGGAGCTATTCATATGTCATGTGCGTAGTGGGATATTCAGTGTAAGATTTGTGCTGTTTACCTTATTCACTAACTCTTAGAGCCGGTGTAGCACTGATGTTTTCACACAGTAATTCCGTTTGTGATCGCCAGCTACGGAAGCTGGGAGGGCTGGCGGCGCCGCTGCCGTGCCACCGCGTGCTCTGCTCCTCCCTGGCCCCCGGCCTCGACTGCGACAGCCTCTCTATCGCCAAAACTCCTGCTTTTGTTCTCTTCAAGCCGGGGGGCGGTTACGAGATGCATCACGTATGTGCTGCTTCACTTCCCCTTGCTTGTGAACGCACTTATGTTCTACTTAGGCTTGGTAACACAAAGAATGAAGCCATTAAAGGCAGTGTTCATATTTCATGGAGGTAGCCAATTTTAGGTCTGATCCCCGTGTAACCTTTGAAGATAGTATCCTTATTTTAAACCTTATTAATTTACTACCGATTTCAACCCTCTGAGGCATTCTGTACAAGTGAGATAATTCACCCTTTTAATAATTTTGAAAAGATTTTTGATTCTTTTGTCATTGATAGCTAGGTCCTTTTGTGCAGAAAGTTTTTGTTTATTCATAAATTTTTGCGGGAGATCGGTCTCGACTGAAAGTAGGAAGCTTGCACCATTTGAGACGTGTATTGATGAGTTGGTCGTGGCGGTACGCAGGGTCGCCTGATGGCCCAGGACATCGCTAACTTCGCCCGGGAAGCTGCCGCTGCGCCTCACTTCAGGACCCTCACTCCTAAGGTCGGTAGCGTCCCGGCACACAATGTGCTCTGTGGTAGAAAGTGCGCTACTTTCGTGCAACTGGAGACAATTTGAGTTTTATCGTGTTCAATGAGTATTTAATTAAACTTGATTCAACGCGTGTTAGTTTGTTTGATTGTGAAATAGAAATGTTTTCCCCAAAATATGATTAGTATCATTCAAACTAAATGAAAAATGAAATACTAAATGTACTTACTGAGGATGGACCTGGACTCCGAAACGTTTTATAGATTTGACGATGTGTAATATTTAATAATGCTAAACCTACGAGCAGTGTTCCTCGTTTTTAAATTCCTAATGAACATAAGATTGAAGAAAAATGATTTTCCTAAATGAAAAATATCATTTTCTAATTTTCATATTTTTCAATGCTAGTTGTGAGATTTGTACGTCTCAAAACGGAGACAGTTTAAGAGAGCTGATCAGTTATTCTGACGTGATTTTCAGAATTAGTAATGCACAATTAACAGTAATGCAAAGATACCTTATTTTATTGTTGCTCTTTTAAGTTACAACATTTAGTATCAGCTATTGTTACCCTGGCCTAGGTGGTTATATCAGAGTTCCTTCATCACCTTACAAATTTATTCATAAGAATTCATTTGATTGGTGTCATGATTACTAGATTTCTAAGATGACACTACAGGAAGCTGAACTACGATGTCACTCTAAACAGGAGTTCCCAGCGATGTTGTCCTCGGGAAGTCTGTGGTTTGTGGACTTTTATGCACCCTGGTGCCCCCCGTGCATGAGGCTCCTACCACAGTTCCGCAAGGCGTCTGTGCTCATGCAGCAGCAGCGCCACGACTCCCAACCCGTGCACTTCGGTGAGCTTGTGTTAGAAGGCGTCAAGGAGGGAGATGTAAATCAAATAAAATCATCTTCTATCCGGATCTCATCAATGAGTGCATATTTTTCCTTCATTCATTTCATCGTTTTGTATCCCTGCAGCGGGATGCAACTAGTATATCTATCGGGAATAAAGCTCCCTGGGGATGTGAGGTCCCGAGCTAAAGGTTATGTAATGCATCCTTTTGTTGGAACAGAATAAATGTTTAATCCCTCCACTCCATACTCAATGGGGCCAATCTCATTCTTCATGTTTTCAATCCCTATGTTGTGGTTTGTGAGGGTCGGACTAGCTTATATAATCTAATCCGTCCTTTCGTCAATTTTTGATAACTTAATACTTCTGATTTTAACTTTGTTTCTTTGTTTATCATTTTGATTGTTTTCTTTATCGTTTGAGATGACATCGTAGCTTCCGTGGAAGGGTAACTTCATGTAAGCATATGCTGTAACTGGGATGGTTGTAAATTTCATAGCATATTTTTCAGGTCAGTGAATTATGTTTTAGTGAAAAGATATATTACACGAGTAGTGCGTCTTGAACTAAGTTTGTACCGTCGCATTGTTCTTCAATTCTTGTATGCTCTAATTTTGTGTGTACAAATTAGCCCAGAAGTTGAAATTTATTTCACTCAAAAGGAAAAAATTTCTATGGTTCTGCTTAACTTGGTCCAAGATAAATTCGAAAAAAACTACCACACTGTTTGTGTGACTGTTGTACAGAAATGACGATTTCAATTGTACTTTGTAAATCCTTTTTTGAAAACTAGCTCAACTGAAGCAGTTGGTGGTGAAAGAGACCAAACTATAATACGAGAGTTTCTATTCTAGAACTTGAGAGGCACAAATTACTCGATACTTTGTTTTAACTGGATGGAGCCACGCCCCATACAGCACGAGAAACAATGACTCATCTCTTGGTTTCCTTGTTCTCCAGGTTTTTCTCCAAATAATTTTTTTTTATGCAGAAACAATTCTTTGGTATTTAATGCTATATGAGGAGTACAATAACCTTTAGATGTTGATTATTTTTTTTTTTATATCTCAGTGGTCATTTCCATAACGCGCCTTAGTGTATCAGACAAGTGTTGAGCTATTTCAAAACAAATGTTTTCTAGTTTTCGTAACAAAACCAACGAATGTACAAGAGCCTAAAAAACGTTGATTTTGAATAGTGCAACACTCGTTTGATACACGGAGCATTATGGAAACACAAAAAGAGCCCAAAAGTAATAGAACGACCGTGTTCATAATTTAATCGACATTGGGTTCAAAACTTAATGCTTAAAAAAATGTTTTTCTTTTGAACGAAACCAGCTTCAACATCCTGACATTCATAATTTTAGCTTTATGAACAAATTAAAAGTCAGTTACTTGTGAGCTACCCTGTATTATAATTTGGATCTCAATTTCATTACCTCCTGCTACCTAAAATTGTGTTGTGGTCTTCTGAGCTGTTGCACCTTGAAATTTGTTCTTCTCTCTACACCCCTCAGGGGGATACAACTGTTGCATTTATGGGAATTAGCGCTCCCAGGGGGACTATGTGAGGGACCGAGCCAAGGGTTAGGTAGGCTTTCTTTTTGTGGAAATAAAATAGGTTTTTGTTCTGTTACGGACAATCTTTTTTCGGTTCACTGCTGTTTTGTTTTTCAGCTCCTACTACTTTCTTCTTCAACTTTTTCTTGTTTCATGAACTTCTTTCTTTGCTCACTGTTTCTGTGCACCTTGTGCATAGATTCCGCATTCCATCAACTCCATCCTAAATGTTGCCTTCCTCCTTCCTCTCTGGGAACATCTTTGTCGTGGTAAAGGGAGGCCAAAACTTTCTTATATAATAATAATCTTCTCTCTACACTAAGGCTGGCAGATACTGGATGAGATTCCAGTGCACACGGTAGTGATGTTGTGTTTGTGTGTCAGGCTAACTAAATTGAAAATTGCAGCTTAGGTACTCTTTAAAACAGCCTGAAAAAAGACTTTCATTGTAGTCAATTAGGATGTGAAGTGCCGAAACTTTACTCATGTTTGGGAATGAATAATGACCACGGTTGAGTTGTGAGAAGTTTAAAACTCAGTCACACCTTGATATTTGTCAGCAAGTCCTGCAAATAGAAAGGTTTTTCTTTCATTGGCCTGTCGCTTGCTTGTCGAATAATATCTTGATTTTGTAGGTGTAGGAAAATTTTGTTCCTCATTCATGAGCATCATTGGCCTTTCGCCTTAGCTTGAAATTGTAATGTATTATTGCTAGGTTTCATACCATGACACCACAAACTTGGCTGGGTTAATTAGTATGCAGTATATGTGATGTCAATGTTGTGAATTACGAAGAACTGTGCTGCACACGTAGCATTGTTTTCGATTGTGAAGGCTTATTCCTGCAAAGTAGCCATTCGAGTTATCTCAGCTCGCAATTTTGTCAAATTAGTTGGCGTTAAAAACTTCATATTTTTGTGACCCATTACCATGTGCCTTTTTTGTTCATATCATCGTTTTAAGTCTACCACTAGTAGTCTGACACTGGCATCAGGTTGTCACTAACATCAAAATGAGGTAGGAACTGTCACTCGGCAGTGAACTTCGTAGAACACGTAATACAATTTCAATCAATAAGTTATATTTGAGCTGTTTACAGAAGCTGTTTCTGAAATGTCCCTAATGCCAGATTTTCGGAACACGTGCAACTTGTGTAATAAGTTACGTTCTTTCTAAGCGAAAATAGCTATCTATCCCTCATACAAGGAACATACCACTAGCGTCAGCCAAAAGGAGTGTTTGAAACGTATATTTACTAAAGCTGATTAGAGTGCGTCAATTTTTCCAGCTATTGATGGTGACATCATGAAATTTAGCAGGCCTTGATAAAATTTTAGTGGGTATAAAAATTGAATATTGTGAAGTAACGATATCGTCGCTGTAATGAAGAAACTTTTTTGAAGCAAATTTTCATGAAAATATCAGTTCTTGAAAGAAAGTTGTGCGGTAGCTGGCAGACAGAGTGAGAGTTGGTAGATGTCGCCAGGTGTTTATTTTTTGAAAGTCATGGGCAAATATAATTAAGAAAAATCTCATTAAAATACTATTTTCTTTGGGGAGAAAATAATTAATTCTACTGGTTTTGTACCATTTGTTCGAGGAAATATTGAACGAATGAAGTTTTGAGTCGATTTTGGTGCTTGCTTGTATGCATTTTCGCACTTTTTTCCTTGTTTTCAATATCAGCTGATCTACCATCTCAAGTTAGAGCTCCTATTAGATGCAGTAAAGTTACGTTCGAAAATTATTGCGAAAAGCCGCCGTGTCACCGTTGTGACACAGTGACTGTCTCACTGTCGTGACTCGGCCAAGTCGAGTTATCTTGCCAGCTGTTCGACACATGAGTGTTGAATGTTCTGAAAATCTGACCCTTGAACGATGACGGGTAAAGGTTGAACTAAAACTCTCTGCTCTTCTGTGTGTATTACTTAGAGAGACTTTTTTTTTGCTACTGAAAAGTTCTGATGTTTTGGTAGTGTATATTACATTTTATAAGTCATTAAAGAATGTGTGCAAAATATTTATGAAAAACTGATAAGATGGAAAGTAGCTTCTTCTTTTAAAATAATAATTCATTTGCACATCAGAAATTTTAGGCAAAATGTTTCATCCATTACTCGGTAGTTGTGAAGACGCTCTGAAGTGTTCGAATTTCTGCCGAAAACCGTCATAATTTCTATTTATAGCAGTGTTGTAAAAGTAAATGGTAATTAATAAACAGGATGAGCAAAATGATGCCCTGCCATGTTCAGACTTGCGGTTAATGCCATTCTGCCCAGTTATTTGAGATCGTAGAACAGACTGCCTTTTGTGTATTTTAGGTCTATGAACTGGCCTTGGTGTTTTTTCACATCAGTGGAAACATTTCCTGGATAGCTAGGTTAACGCAATGTTTAGAATACTAGAACCTGATTTTCTTATTAGCTTCATTTTATTGTGCATGAAAGGTTATAGTAATGTTCTACTCATCGTTAGGATGAACTTAGGTATTGCTCAACTTGAACTTATGATCACGATGAACACGTGCAGGCATCATAGATTGCACCTCGCACGGCTCGCTGTGCTCTAGATTCAACGTGCGCAGCTACCCCACAACGATCCTATACAATGGCACCGTCCCCCACCAGTACAGCGGACACCACAACCCCCACAACATCGTCGAGTTTGTCAAGGATATCCTCAGCCCTACCGGTGAGCACGGCGTTCCGTTATGTTCACTGGTGGTATTTGGTCACTGAGAACTCTGTAACTCCTGATTTTCTTGTAGAATGATGTGGTGGCACAATACTGATATTATTGTAGTTGCTTTCACGCGTGGCGTCTTACTGGTGTGGTGGGTTTCATTGTGTTGCAAAGTTGTTCCTCACGATTGGGCTGTAAACTTGACTGTACAATTTTGCATTTTCTGAAAAAAGCTATTCGATTCAGGAAATGCAGCTCCTAATGAGTTATCTTCCATTCATTTCCTGAGTAATTTTGAATTAAACGTTTGAGGTATTCTTAAACTCACGAAGAGTGCTCTATTATAAAGGAAATTAGTACGTAAATTAGCTGAATCCCTTCTCGTTCACTAGTTCAATAGTATCGGGAATTTCTGATATCATTCGTTTCGTTGCATTGGTCTTCACTTGCTTTTTTAGGGAAATTTCAAAATTTATTTTATTTCTGCAGTGCTAAATTTTTACCGTGATGGTAAGAAGTTCACTTCATTAGTACATTACAGTGTAAATTTACCGATCGCCTAAAAGTTAGGATTGAATAAAAACTCTTTTCTCTCCTGTTTGTCTTTTTATTATTAGGAAACTTTTTGTTTCGGGATAACTTGTCAATTATTGAGGTTTCTACGTAATATTTCGCTGTGTGTTTTTGTTAATCGAAACTTGGGTTAGATGAAAAACTATTTGCGCAGTTTGAGAACAAGCTTTTTCCACAACTGTCTATTATCAAAGTAGACGTGTGTATGAGTATATTATTTAGTGAAAAGACGTCACACTACTTAGTTATCGATGTTGTTTCTTGTCGTCAGTATATGATTACAAAGCAAACACTTTGAGGCTAAGGTTTTTGGTTCAAAAGCCTTAACTTTAACTCAAACCCTTATTTGCACAGTCATATTCTTTGTAGAAACTTGGTAGGGCAACTGCAGGACTGGAGTAACTACGTATGTCTTCAGTTCAGGTACTCACTTCGGATACGTTCAAATCGACGGTTCTGGAGCGGCCATCCTCCCAGATTTGGGTGGTGGACTTCTTTGCCAACTGGTGTGGGCCCTGCATCGCCATGGCGCCTGAATTTCGCAGGTTAGCGTTTTTCTGCGGGACATTAGGATCGGCTCGCCTATTTCAAACGTTTCACTTTGTTTTGCATGCCATCTTGCAGAACAAATGGAAAATTTTGGATAAGTTTATTTCGTATGAAATTAAGTTTAAAAAGTGCTGTGGCGTGTGATAAATATTGTTTGGCCTCCAGAATATTCATAAATAGCCTTATGGAGTATTATCAATTTAGAGCTGTCATTGTATTAATTTTGATTCACTGTTCTTTATAACCTCTATTGGTTTGCTTATATCTTTCCTTTTTTATGGGGTTGGGAGGGTGAAAATATACACAAAATACATAAATGAGGCTAGATTACTTCCCATTTTCTAGTTATATTAGAAATTTTTTATGTCGTGTAACTCATTTTCTTTTTGTTAATATTATACCAAAGCGATGCTCTTAATATCTTGATTATTTGCAACTATTCAGCTGTCAAAATTTTTGTGATGCGATTACAGAGCCGAGTCATTTTGTTTCATGTTTATTAGAAAATAAAAGCTCTAGTTTCGGTTTCATTTCGTGTTGTAATAACTGTTTTAATTCCTGAAAAAATTATATTGGTCGCGGTTTAGTGCATATTTTTCTGTAATAAAACATAACCAAAGATATTTCTAGCAGTCAGCAATGTGACAGTGGTTACTTGATGTGCAGGTTCAGCCGCGCAGTATCGGAGCTCGAGGACGTGTTAGTGGCATCGGTGGACTGCGCAGAGCACGGGTCGCTGTGTCTGGAGCAGGGTGTCCGCAGCTACCCCACGGTGCGCCTCTACAGGGCCAACGCTCGCCCCTATGACTTTAGGTACGGTGATTGCTGCTTGCCGCCTCACAGCCGCGTTACATGCTGGTGTTTTTCAGTGTTAGCTGTCGTATCGTTGGGTTAAGTCGAATTTCACACGTGATTATTTGATGAAAACATGCTCCAACCATTTGGAAAAATTGATTGGTTTGTTAGACCTTGTAGCATTCTTTCTAGTTTATTATTTTGAATGCGGGAGATGATGCGTGGGATGTGTGCAAGTAAGGCAATTTTGATATCTAATAAACTTTATGGCTTTTGGTAAAATTCTCATACATTGTTCTATTGAAACATTTATTTCTGTAAGTTCAAGCTTTGAGATGATAAAAATACGGATGCTTTGAACATTTTTTGAAGTTTTCGACGAATTCGACACGAGTTCAGCGCATCAATGGAATCACTTGGAAATCGGTAAGGTTTACAGCTGATGTTATTGTTTTGTTTTTATGTCTATACCTGCTGAAGTTCCGTATGTAAGAGTTGACATTGGTCTTGGCGTTTTGTCAGTTCGTCGGCAGTGTTTTCTTCTGCAGGACCGTAGGCGAACCTGTATTGAGCAATTTGACCAGTCATTTTGGAGTAACAGTTTCGTTTATATTTGTTGCCACGTGCACATTCGTATTAATTTTTGCAAAGGCATACATGCTTCGACATTAACTCATATTCATGAACATTAAAATTAGTTGAAATTCATTCTCAGCTTACTTGAAAGTCGAAATTTTTTCTGTTTGTCGTTGGAGTTTTATCGAGAATGCCTTCGTTCGTAGCTGTGATGAATTGACAGTATTTTTAGCAAGTAATGCTGCATCTGTCGTGTGTTAACAACGTTATCATCAGTTTCGGAAAGAAAAACTAAAATTTCAGTTGCCTGATTTCACTCACCGGGAAATCCGAAAACCCAGTTATCAAGCTGATGAAAATATTTGACTGGGTACTCTCGCACGAGTCTCTTTCAGGACTAACATGGTTAGGAAAAAAATCATTTTTTTATACGCTCAGACAGGTTTGGGAAAATACGTTTTTTTATAAAATAACAGCCCACCTGTGTTTTGGGGTTTGATTTTTTAATTTTTTATTGGATTACAGTATGCTAAATTCTTTTCATAAGTTATTTTGCTATTTAGTGGTGCTTCCTTTCTTCCACTCGTGGGAACGCATCTTTGTTTTGGTTAGGGAGGCTTAAAGTTACTTATGATCTAATTTCGTTTTTTATTGTAAAAGAAAATCCAGCACAACCCTTGAAAGTTTCTTTAAGTAAATATTAATGATATTCTGTTAATTGTTATTAATCGGTCTTAAAACGAATTGTAGCTTTGCTTTATGAATATTTTTTGCCTATCTTGTCAAATACTTGTACGATAATTGTTATGTCTGCAACATTTCAATTGAAAATATTTGTCACCAGCACGTATAAAGAGCATTCTCGGGACGCGGAATCCTTCAAGCGGTGGCTGTACTCCCATCTGCCTACGTTAGTCACTGCTTTGAACGACCGGTCGTTCGAAGAGATACTCCGCTCGTCTGAGCCTTGGCTGGTTGACTTCTTTGCTCCCTGGTGCGGCCACTGCCATGTTTTTGCACCTGACTTCGAGGATGTTGCCAGAGTAAGTGCTGGCTTCTTGAATAGTCTCGTGTTCCAGTAAATAATTCACGCTTCTTCATTTGGACTTCATGAGAGAGGACGAGGGAGGTTTCCAAGTCAATTGAAAAACTTTCGGTGCAAACTTGGGAACAGAGCAAACTTCATAGGCTAAGTTCTAAGCACGTTCAACTGATCGTGAGATTTTCGAGATGATAACTTACGAACATCGCCCTGCTGATGCAAGTATGTCGATGTTGAGTTTCATTATACCCATAATTTGACTTGAAGCTTTAGTTTTGAGTTCAGTTTATAATCTATCTTTTTCTCTATGAGACTGATGTTGGTTACCTTGGTAAATTTGAGACACGTATTTTTGGTTAGTGTGGATCGAATCTTCATTTTTAGCCTAACCTTTCGGCATCTTGAGAAGGGCTCGTTGCTAGACGTGGCGAGAGATTACTACTGAATTTTAGGTCTTAATGGAAGAAATTTATGTCCCATTGATAATATTCTTACTTGATTTCAGAATAGGGTGTGTTGCCTTCTTGGTATTCCTTCAAAAAATTAACCTAAGTTAGTGAAATTAAACAAAAATATGGAGGAATTTTTTTTCTTTCTAATTCAGAGTTTAGAAGGCTCTGTGAAGCTCGGGAAAGTGGACTGCCAAGCGTTCCAGTGGGTGTGTCAAGGTGCCGGCATTGGGGCGTACCCCACCGTGGTGTTCTACAGGGGCCTGCAGGAAGGGCGAGGCGTGCGCCAGAGCCCCCGAGGGGAGCCGGTGGGCTCGCTCGAGCCTGACGCCATCGTGTCTCACGTGCAGTGGAGGCTCAGACAGGAAGATGCTCGAGCCGCCAAGCCTTCCAGAGATGAGTTATGATGCAATCACCTGGTAGCCTTTTTTGTTGACGAGTTTCTGAAGTTCTAAAATGCAATTTCCTTGGGCAATCTAAGATCGGATTGGTACTTTCCGTTTCCGATGTAAATGTAATTTTAAGGTCGATCAAATCGAACAAACACTCCTTGAGGCGCTCATTCTATGTGTTCGTTGCCTCAATTATTGAATGTTCCTCTGTGTGTTTTAGATTTACCATTGTTCTCTCGTGTGTCTCGTCAGCGTTTTACCTGTTGGTGCTAGTATTTGGAAATAAAATGTATTGTGGACTTCTAAAATGAGAAATTAGTGAAACGTCATTGTAAGTTAAACTTTTAAAATTGAAAATCTAACTCATTTGTGAATTTTTCTCGATAGCTGATGAAAAAAATTAGCAATTTCGTTAAAGAATTTCCGCTGAAAAATCAAATCGTCGTTAATTAAGTTAATTCAATAAGGAACGCCTCGTCATTGGTCTCTAAATTAAGAATATTTGGGTTAATATTGAATTAAAATTTGTTGGAACTTGTCTTGCCTTTTATCGTTTTTCGTTACGGTTGCTCTCTATCGATTTTCACTGCTTGAAATAAATTTCACGGGACAAGGTCTGTTTCATGTTTGAAAAACTAATTTTGACACTACCTTATAGATCGTTATTTTTTTGTTCATAAATTATATAAATAATTATTTATACTTATCGATTCGATAGCGTTTGAAGAATCTCATCTGATCAAATTTCTACTTAACAATCGTTGGTAAGAAATACTGTTTGCACAAAATTATGAAATGCAGCGTATTTTTAGGCGTATGTACAGTTAGTGTTGTAATTATTCGGTCACTCTCTAGTGTTCAATGTCTTTCCTGAGAAGATGATGCTGGTAGGATTCCAAACTCAACATTCACTTACATAAGAAGTATTCAAAACTCAATGTTTGGAATAAGAGATGCAATTAGGAGTAATACAAGTGTTATTTTATATTCTTTAGCCTGACAATCATAAATTCAAATGTATGTTTCAAAGAACTGTTGTGCTGATATTAGAACTAGCTACTAAGCACGTATGCCTTCATAACTTGAGGCATATTCAGTATTTTGATTTTCTTATCAAATTTCATTGCTCTTCGATCGCAATTACATTGAATTGCAGTTACATCGCCAGTCTTTCAAGTTAAAAGAATGACTAAAAAAAAATTACTCTTCGATTGCAGTTACATTACATCGCCAGTCTTTCAAGTTAAAAGAATAATTCAAAAAAATCGTACCATCGTTCAACTACCCCTTGTTCTCAACAGTGCCCGTAGAAAAGAAAAAAGTACCTAACTGTGTTCATGTATTCAGCAGGTTTCGTACACTAGATCTCAACCATATTTCCCTAGTAAATCAATATTTGTTTTAAAAGTCATAGTACTCATTCTCAAAAGCGATTGTATTTTTCGAACAAAGTTTTAACATTCAATCGGGCCAAAAGATAGTGCAGGTTTTGAAAGGAGTCCGTTGGGGTTTATGAACCCTTGGCGATGATTTAGAGAACTAAAGACATTGAACATTTGTGATGTACGGATTATAATATCGCTAACTGTGAGTCAACCAATTTCATCAGAGTATATTTTTATAAATTTTGTGCTTTTGTAGTTTGAGTTATTTGGATTAGTGTTAACAGTCCTTGTCTTTTTCAGTCTTTAGAAAATGAATTTTTTACGTAGTAATTTAGCTTTACAGGAACAATGAAGCACTTTTTGGTTGAACTCAAGTTCGGTTTGCCGAAAAGTATTCATAGTAGTCGTAGTTATTAATTTAATTGAGAAGGTATTTATTTAGAAAATGAAACGCTGGTGTTCCTTACAGCTTTGCTAATAATTTTTGCTTTGTTATTTATCTTAAGAGTTGTTCAAATGTTGATCAAATGAACTAGTTTCTAACCCAATTAGGCGATCGTATTTTAGTTGCCTAATGAACTTTATTGGAAAAAAATTACTCTTCGCAAGTTCAGAAACTTTAAATGTCTTTATCTGCTTTTAAAACGCATAATGGAGTCTAGCAGAAGTTTGAGTAAAGTTTCTAATTGTGTATCACGTTTGAAAAAAAAATGCGGCTCTATTACTTTGAAGAACAATTTCATATCTGGACGCAAAATGTTTGATAACGCGTAATTTCAGTGTAGGTCTTATGGCTTGACTGTAGGATTGGATTTATTTATACTTTTTGTTTTCTAATATTCGTTGATGATTTATTTAAAACCAAAGATTTAATTCCTCAAAATTCATAAGGGTTCCCGTAGTCCTAAGAAAGCCTTTAATTTACTTTTTGTGGTATTGGGATTATTGATTTTCAAATCTTTTACTGAAGATGTTAGTAAGAAACGGTTAAAATGTTTTCATCCACAAAATACGATCATAATATTTTCATCTTAGAAATTGTCCTCTAAATAGATGGTTTGCGTTTTCCAAGGATGTTCCCTAGAGACTAATTTTAGTTTTAGCAACGCCTGTTGTAGAATCTGCGGCAGATTTATTATCCATGAGACAAAGTGAGAAATTGTGTGATGTCATGCTGACTTCACTCTCGTTTATGTATCTCTGATCTACCGTTTCAATTAAAAAAAATATAGTGGCCAATTTCGAGAAACTCCCCTGGTTTCAATTTTTTTGCTGTCGATTGCAGTAGTCCAGTTTCTCTTTGGTTGGAACTTTCTTTTTCATTCTGATACAAGGCAAGGGAGTAATAATTCTTCCTAGTGATACTTTATGCAAAGAAATAAAATAATCAACCCATGCAAAAAATTTTGTCTGCGTAAGTTCTATCTTTGCGTTTTCAATTAATCACGCTATCGCATTAGGGTGAATTGGGAGAGGTGGTGATCCGCCGATCCGCCACCCTGCCACGAAATATTAATTTTCTTTCATTTAAATGATCCACTGGAGTGTTATGTATTGTCTTTGAGTTTAGCGATAAAGTGTAAGAAAAATTGTTACCCATTGCTTAATTCCGCGCTTTTTTGCTTCTTGAATTGCTTGTCTTACACTACAACATTTGAAGGTGCTGAGAAGATTCATGTGAAGCAAGGTGCATTTTGTTACTGAATCGGATTATGGTACTTGCTACTTTCTTCCTGATTCAACTATTACCGTTGAAGTAACTGGCAGCTATACAAGAAAATAGAATTATGGTCACGTTTTTCAAACATTCAATTCTTCCCGTAATCATGAGCTGTAATTGAATACCTGTTGAAAAATCTATTCAACGTTGAATTGGTTGCATTTAGTATTATGTCCGATACTGGCTACATTATCTTAAAAAATGTTCTACAGCCTGAAAGCTTTATTTAGCATTTTCAGAGTACAAACAGGTGAATAATTTATGAACTATTGCCGTTCCTTGAATCGTTCGGTATCAAACGCCATTCTTTAAAGGAATTTTCACTGTTCCCTTTACCAATTTTACTGGTATCTAATGGAACTTATTATAACTAACGCCATTCTTTAAAGGAATTTTCACTGTTCCCTTTACCAATTTTACTGGTATCTAATGGAACTTATTATAACTGTGATAGAGGGAACATCAAAAGCAGACAAGGATATTGATTGTATGGTACCTTCATTAATTTGTCTGTACCTAGCTGACCCGCACCTTCCCGAGGTGATACCGTTAGTATAGCCAGCTGCGTTAGTGTACAATTTACATTGTAACTGATTGTATTGATTATAAATTTTTCCATTTATCTAGTTCTTCTGGCCAACGCGGGCGGTGCCCTCTAACATCAGGGTCTTTTGTCTTTTTTGTACTAGTGTTAAGTATTTGTAAAAAGTGTATAGGGAGTTTTCCCTAAATTTTCGTGTGTGGGCCCTTGCCCAGCAAGGACCCCTCCCTTTCCTGCCCTCGGCTCGGCGCTGAGGCAAGGAAACAAAAAAAAAAAATGGACATCATGGAAATTGTAGAGGGGCCTCCGTCCCCGAAGATACCGACCGTCGGAGGAGCCCATCAAAAAAGGAAACACCGGTATATTCCCTTCGACCTAACAGAGGACAGGTACTTTCCAAAGTACTTCTCAATAACCTTTGCCCCAGAAGAAAAGAAAACGGTAAATCCCTTCAGTATAATGGAGGAAATCACTAAAGTCACGGGAGAAAAAGTGATGCGGCTCTTCAGCATGAACCGGGAAATGATGGTGGTGGAGGTGCGCAGCGAGCGACAGGCCGAGAAGATCGTTGATCTCTCGAGAGTGGAAGATGTGCCATGCGAGACAACACAGAACGACCGATTCAATCATACAATTGGACTAATTTATGTCAATGACTTCAACAGTACAGACGTGGAAGAGTTCAAGGCAGGACTTCAAGAAGAACACAATGTGGAAAACGTAACAAGAGCAACATTCATCA
>JACJUY010009614.1:0-14958 GCA_014220935.1 Platorchestia sp. MABIK | reverse complement strand
CCTTTAGGTTAAGATGTTTTAAAATCCAATGTATCGACGTTTCATGTTTGTACTTTATTGGAAATAATTGTTTTTTCTTTTTTCTTTCTTTTCTTTCATCAGATCTTCCTTTGATGAGGCCATACCTTGCAGATTCCACTGCAGGAACACTTCACCACCACTCCCCCTACTCACCGCCATTTCCCTCTACTCGCTCCTGGTCTCTTCCGCCCGCTGTCTCTGGCTTGCCCTCTTTTCGGGGATGCTCGTCTGCGGTCTTCTCGAGAAGTTCCGAGCGATTTTTTAGCTCTATTTTTAGACGAAAGATTCGAGTTTCTGAGTTCCTCTTCATACATGTCTCTGTTCACTTCACCACTTCTGTCCGTTTTTGGCTCTTGCCCATAGTACTCGTTGTTTTCCTTCTCTCTGCCATTCTTTTCTCTTTTGGAGGCCGTTGTATCCAGATGCAGGTTAACTCTTGTTGTGTAGATTCTTTCGGTGTTTGGGCTCTCACAGACCACTTCAGTCCCGCCGCCACCTTCTTCATCAGCTCTCTGCCGCCCACTGCTCTTCACTGTCTTGTTACGAGTTGGGGTTTCAGCTCTCTGTTTGATATTTTGTTGGTTTTCTGCATCATCATCATCATCATCATCTCCTGAACGCTGGCGTTTTTTTGTATTTGATTTTTCCGTTTCATTTATGGAGATTACTTTTGTGACAGCTTTGGAATAGTTCATACTGAAGTTCGGATTACGTCTGTTGAAAAGAAGTTTGGCCTGTCCTTTAGACACTCTTTCCCGGCTCTGTATCATCAGGATTTCCTCCTCCACTTTCCTCATTTGACACACTTTAGCTCCAGCTGTGTGTCCTTCACCACAGTGATAGCACTTGGTTTCGTCAGACTCACAACTGTCCATTCCATGTCCTGACTCACTACACTTCAAACACGTTTCTTCCCCTTGTTAATATTTGACTCCGTGTCCATACTCCAAACACTTTTTGCACATCATTGGCTTTGGTTTAATTTCATACACCTTAGTTTTGGCTTGTTCACCTGGTATGTCTATGCATTCTGGGATTAGCGATTGTCTGAAGGACAGTAGTAGGGGTTTGGCATGCACATTGGTGGGTTTTATCCAGGTTGCTTGAATTGCGTCCTGAATTCCGCATTTTTCCAGCAAACCCTTCTTGAATTGCTCAAAATTATTCATGTCGTACTCATAGACATAGACCAAGCATTTGTGGATTCCGATGTTGATGTTTTCTTCTACCGAGACGGGGAACTGATCTATCTGCTTTAATTGTTCCATTCTTTGGCTCTGTGCTGCGTCGCTCACTTCTACAGTGAATACCGTTTTGCTCGTTGATCTGATGGTTTTAGGTTTGCTTCCAAGGTGATTTGCGATACATTTTTCCAATAGCCAAGGGAACATATTTCGGCGGTGTGCTTCACTCATCTTGCAATCAAAGTGGGTAATATATTTGGTTGATGGCATCGCACGTTCGGCCTGTCACTCCTTCGTTCAGTTGCTTTGCTCTTCGCATTGTTACCTTTTCTCTCTGCATGATTTCCAACACATTCCTCTCTTCTATTTCTCTCTTACATGCAGCACTCCCCGCTGCATGTGATCCTCCGCAGTGGTGCCATTTCTCCTGGTCCGATGTGCAGCCCTGAGTTGAGTGACCAACTCCCCCGCATCTCCTGCATATAGCTGCGCTGCTGCGGCATCTTTTGGCAGTGTGTCCATACGTTTGGGAGTGGTTGCACATAATAGGTTTATTATTGAAGGGGTACACTCTATTATCATGTCGCTCTCTAGGGATGTAGATATTGTAGGGCACATATTGTTGTCGAAAGGTTTTTAAGAAGGCTTGCGTTTCGGGGTTCCGTGGTTTGATGAATGTTGCTCTTGTTACGTTTTCCACATTGTGTTCTTCTTGAAGTCCTGCCTTGAACTCTTCCACATCTGTAATGTTGAAGTCATTGACATAAATTAGTCCAATTGTATGATTGAATCGGTCGTACTGTGTTGTCTCGCATGGCACATCTTGCACTCTCGAGAGATCAACGATCTTCTCGGCCTGTCGCTCGCTGCGCACCTCCACCACCATCATTTCCCGGTTCATGCTGAAGCGCCGCTTCACTTTTTCTCTCGTGACTTTAGCGATTTCCTCCATTATACTGAAGGGATTTACCGTTTTCTTTTCTTCTGGGGCAAAGGTTATTGAAAAGTACTAGGGAAAGTGCCTGTCCTCTGTTAGGTCGAAGGGAATATACCGGTGTTTCCTTTTTTGATGGGCTCCTCTGACGGTCGGTATCTTCGGGACGGAGGCCCCTCTACCATTTCCATGATGTCCATTTTTTTTATTTGTTTCCTTGCCTCAGCGCCGAGCCGAGGGCAGGAAAGGGAGGGGAGGGGTCCTTGCTGAGCAAGGACCCACACACGAAAATTTAGGGAAAACTCCCTATACATTTTTTTACAAATTCTTAACACTAGTACAAAAAAGACAAAAGACCCTGATGTTAGAGGGCACCGCCCGCGTTGGTTCTAGCCAGAACTAGATAAATGGAAAAATTTATAATCAATACAATCAGTTACAATGTAAATTGTACACTAACGCAGCTGGCTATACTAACGGTATCACCTCAGGAAGGTGCGGGTCAGCTAGGTACTGACAAATTAATGAAGGTACCATACAATCAATATCCTTGTCTGCTTTTGATGTTCCCTCTATCACAGTTATAATAAGTTCTATTAGATACCAGTAAACGTGGTAAAGGGAACACGTAAAATTTCCTCAGTTTAAGAAAGTAAGTACATAGAAAGGAGTTCGTCTATTTACAGCGTCGCCTCGTACGAGCAACCGACAATAGTCTTTCCAGCCATTTACGAGAACAATGGCTTCTTTTCAAGGACGCCCCTGCGACAAATTTCAATGTCTCCTTGCACTTTGGTGTTTGTACGTATTTCAACCCCCTGCTAGATGCGGCAATTGGCAGTTTTTCTAAATTGTTGGCGACAGTTCCGTGCATAAGAACCATGCGAGAGCGTCTAAGTCGTAAAAGATTCAGTTTGGTAAATGCTACTCAATGTCGTCCACCCGGGCGGTTATGGAAGGATTCATTATCTTAATACGCGTCTAGAATAGCGAAGAGTTGATGTCACTATGGATATATTACGGCACTCGACGGGAACTTCTCACCGAAGAGTTCAATCTCTTCACACGTGAGGTTGATAGGTTAAGACGCTTCATTTTTGTTGGGCGATGTTGATTTCCACAAAATGAAAAATGCTATGCATAATTGGTCAACTAATTTTATCGATTATCAAAGCTAATGAAGTCCCGCTATACGTTTTAATACCTAAATTAATTTTGCTGGAAGAAACTTTCCAGAGTAATTAATTACGCAAGTGTATTGTGTAAAATAGTATACCATTCCAAAAAAATTCTAAGAAAAAATCCTTGCACTGCTAACCAAAATAAACGTCTGCTCATTCATCAAGTGATTACAGCACAGTGCAAAAAATCATGAGTATATTAGTCATTCAGAAGTACTCGTTTATGCTTACTAGGTGCAACTCCTAAGACTCAGGAAACAAATCCAACTATTTGATCTCAGCAGACAGTGAACCTTCTTGGTTTAGTTGGATGCACCGTAACAAATTTCCAAGGTAAAAGAAACGCCACAACTCATCACCGAGAATTTACTGTCAGTTTAATCTCCGCCCTCATCATCGTCGTCACCACCACCACCGCCGCCGCCACCGTCGGCCTTCTTACGGGCGTTCATCCTCTTGACGCGGCCAGGGCGTCCACCGCCATACGGGCTACGCAGCGAGAAGTTGATGTGCTTGCGCGAGTCGAGGCGCACAATGAACGAAGGTACGTTCACAAGCTGCTTGCGGACCCTGAACAAAAACGGGGTGTCAATATGTTAAAAATAGAGACGAGGACACTTTAGCATGGCACTTTTTTCCACTGATAAGTCAAGGAGCACTACTCTTCAAGTCGAGAACAACGAAAGTGTTCTTTGGCTACGCAGGTACATGCATTTAAACACTATATAATATAAATTCAAGTTGCACGAGAGAACTATTGCGACTACAATTATTGCTTAAGAAAAGCTAATACGATGAGCTTAACATCTACGGTGGCACAAATCTATCCCATGATAACCGAACCACCAAGCTAATTCCCTTTCACTGTGTATTATTTCGAAGATGTCACTACTGCCAACTTTCTGATTAAATATAACTGATAATTTCTGTCTCAAAAAGTCTAAGGGAGTTGAAAATTTTCAATACGTTTTATTTTTATGAAAAACCAAGGAATAGCTCAAATGTTCGACAGTATTGAGGAGTAGCCAGAGGTGTATTCTAGAAACCCATTGCACCCATTTGTTTCGTGAACCGTTGAAAGAATTGGCCAAATATGAACTTATCTCGGCCAAAGCGTTCAATACAGTTAATTAAAGGTACAACACTGGACCAACTTTTAACAAAATGATGTACCTTAGTTCATCTCAACGTGCATCCCAGTCACCAATAGACGTTGCTGAGATTTACTCAGACAATTGGTCTAAGGCACAATTTGGCTGAGGAACGTCAAGTCACCAATAGACGTTGCTGAGATTTACTCAGACAATTGGTCTAAGGCACAATTTGGCTGAGGAACGTCAAGTCACCAATAGACGTTGCTGAGATGTACTCAGACAATTGGTCTATGGCGCATTTCGTTAGCGAGTCGCAAAACCGTAGCTGATAGCTGCGAAGAACACACGGTAATTAACGATGGCATTACAACTTTGATGAGTATATAATGGATTTATTCGAATAAAGTTACGATACTTCAAATCCGAACAAGAACCTCATTTTGAACATCAACTCCTGAGCTGTAAAGCAGACTTCAACCTGACCAGACTATCACTGAACTGAACACAACTGACAGGAGTTTTCTAAACCGTACAGTGAAAGAGAAGAGGAAAAAGAGCAGAAGACAAGCCCAACCTGATATGACCCTGACGAATGAGGACTCGGGAGTGATGGATGGACTTGGCAAGTCCCAGCTTGAAGACCTGGGTCTGGAGACGGCGCTCCAAGAAGTCTTCAGGCTTCAAGCCGAGCACATAATCGAGCTTCATGCGAGTCTCCTCGAGCACGCCCATACGCACGAGACGACGCAGCAGAGCATTACCTGCACATAAACAAAGAACTTGTCACCTAAACGCATCAAACATCAATGAGGTTTTATTCTACGACCTAGAAATACTCCCATCTCCACAAATAACTCCCACTGTCAAGCAGAAGCAAAATATTCTTATTAAAGGAACAGGAATTTTAGGGAGAGATGTACGGTTGCACAAATAAATCCACAAATCCTGTTTGAAACTTTTTACAACAAATAATGCCACATCCATCTTGGATAACAGGATCGCTAAATCTAACTTTCCTGGGCGAAACCCCTAAATCTGCGAAGTCAGAAGCCATCAGGTAACGCTTTTTTGGAAGACTAATCCACTAACGTTGAAATGAAATCCAGACACACCGACCCACCTTGGAAAAGACGGCGTGGATCCTTCTCATCGAGAGTGAGGAGCTCACGAGCCGCCTTTCGGATCTTAGCGAGCAACATTTTGACGATCCAGAGCTCTCGCTTGTTGCGAAGACCGAACTCGCCGACCAGCTGTTGCAGAATTAAAAGCGTTATTTCACAGATGAATGAAGTACTCGCAGCTACCCTACAATAAGAATGTTTTATGTAATATCTCAACATTTAAGACGACCTTCGAAAAATCAAATTTGGATACCTTTTCTGCTATTTACAAAAAAATGAATGGGTAAGAATCACAAAAAAATTCGTATTGAGAACTTATCTATTACGGACATGCTCATGTTTTACAGCTCAAACACAAATTACAATTCCAGTAAAAATTGAGTGTTGACATCAGGCAACTAATTTCAATATTAAACGTAACAATGAACACTGAAGTAGTATTTCCAGCTCACGAACGAATGCACCATTTTGAAGTAATGTTGCACACCACGGAACATCCAAGTTCAGAAAATCGATCAAAAATTACTAAAATAACCTACATTCGAGTTGCACTTGCTTCCTCGCTTCAAAATCACATAACTCAAGAGCTGCAATAGCTTATTTTTGTTGATCTTACCTTACGAATTTCTGTTAGCTCAGCATAAGCATTTTAACGGAGCACAGTCCGATGCAATATCCCAAGCATTTGATCTCGCCTCCATGATTAGGTTTTATTCTTGCGGATACACCATGCCCATTGGAGGCACTCGATACATAATCTATCTGGTAATATGGATTTCTGTTTGGTCAGCATAAGCATAATAACGGAACACAGTCCAATGCAATATGCCAAGCATTTGATCTTGCCTCCATGATTAGGTTCTATTCTTACGAATACACCATGCCCATTGGAGGCAATCAACACACAATCGATGTTGCAATACGGATTTTTGTTAACTCGGCATAGGCATGATAAAGGAACACAGTCCAATGCAATATACCAAGCATTTGATCTCGCCTCCATGATTAGATTTTATTCTTGCGGATACACCATGCCCATTGGAGGCAATCAATACACAATCGATGTTGCAATACGGATTTTTGTTAACTCGGCAAAGGCATGATAAAGGAACACAGTCCAATGCAATATACCAAGCATTTAATCTTGACTCCATGATTAGGTTCTATTCTTACGAATACACCATGCCCAATAGAGGCTATCATTACATGGTAGCATTAGCAAAATAATGGACTCTATCCATGAAAAAATTAACTCCAGTTTTTGCGCTGAAATTTTAGTACTGCTGAAATATTTAGTCATACCATGTTTTGAATTAGTAGAAATAAATACAGGCACCAGATACAATTTTCCCAGTAGGACATTTTAACATTCCACCAAGATAATAGGAAATTCTTTTATTCTGAGCTGCAACTCTATTTTTTTCGCAAATGTATAACTTTAGGTAATAGGACAAATTATCATTGACTTATCTATGGTTTAGAAAATAAGTTCATACACCGTGGCTAGTAGCGAGCTGATTCAACAAGTCCAAGATTCAAGATTTTGAAAGTTGCTTAGAAAGAGTGAAACAAACTTGATATCAAACCTCAGTAATTTCATGAGCTTTACATCAACTAATGATGTAGTCTGAACTTAGAGCATGGACCTTGAGGCATAGAGCGTAAAATCTGCAGAACAAAATGACGAGAACTTCAAATTTACATCAAAAATGCATAATAAAAATAAAACATGAGAAGCAATGAGGCTAAAAATAAAACATGAGAAGCGATGAGGCTAAAAATAAAACATGAGAAGCGATGAGGCTCCTAAACACACATCAGCCTTACAACAAAAGACCATTCCACACAAAATGCACAAAACAAATAACTTGAAACTATTAAGGATTCAAAATGCGACCTGTCAATGGAATTATATGAGTAGTTGTGGCTCAGTAACACCATTCAAAGGAACACAAGGTGCCCAAGACACTACCTGAGCTATGCTCTCGCCTCGACATTTCAGTGGAGACCAAAAGGAGCGCCCACCATACCTTGAAGAGGCTTGTGCTGATTCTCAACATGAATTTCAATTTGTACATCAATTTATGAAGTAAATTGACAAGTCAGCAGATAAGATAAAATGTGAAGAATGTTTCAGATTTGGGTCAGTAAGTTCCTGCCAGTAAGGCTTTGAAAACATTGAAGTGAATTCCATCAACAGATGACTAATTTCAATTCCCTGCCTTTTACCAAAACATAGCAATAAACAACTTGCAGAATTAATGCACTCAATTCATTAAACAAGCCTCAAATGCAAATACTTGTTAGTCATTCCTTAATTTACTTTATCAGTTTTTAATAACCTACATGTAGGTCAGTTACTTGATAATCAAGGAAAAAAATAATAATTATTGTATATATCAAGAACATTGAACACATTGAATTAATCTGCATGCAAGTATAAATAGGTTGTGACAGTAAAAACAATGTACTTAATGAAGTGATGAATGGTGTGCTCTTTCCATTTCCATAAGATATTACAATGCATTAGATTTGCGAGTTGATAACAGTGTGCAAGGTAAGAAATAGTGGAAATGTATGCAAATACTAAAATAAAAGTATTTAATGGGACTCTTCCAGCTTAAGCATGATTCAGATCCCAACAGCAAGGACTAATGAGACTAAAGTCCCACAAATTAAGAGCACACCAACTTGAGCAATAAAAGAACTAAAATTTCATGCTTTCAAGAGAAGCAAGACAAATAATGTAGAATACATTCACAACAAACAAACTTGCAATCAATTACATTCTTCTTCAAATTCTGTTATCACAAAGCTTGCACTGTTAGTTTAGCAGACGCACAAGTCATTTGCGTGCAAAGACAAAATTCAGTAAATATTTTAAAACTACAAATACAAATCAAACAGAGCACCAATACATAATCATTACTTCAAGGATGTGCATCAATTCAAACTCACCCTTAGCTCCTGGTCAAGACGAGCCTTCTCGAAGGGGCGACGAGGCGTCGCGTACCTTTTACTTTGAACATGTGCTATCCTGTGGTTCACCATCTGCAATAATGAGTTAAACTTAGTCATCTTTAACTTTATGAACATCAATTAGCAAAACAAAACATTTGTATCAATACTTCGACCCTTTTTCTTACATTCAAGATGCTACAAAATATAAATTTTTGATCAGGCAAATTTTCAATTGCCAGGATTAAATTGAAAAGTAGTTAATTAGATCTTTCCAACAACAAGAAACCATTAGAGCAATTATCAGTGAGGTTACTTAGCTTTATGATGAATTGGCCAGGATCATCAAAATTGTTATAAAGCATTAAATTACTATTATCAAACATTGCAACAATGGCTTCAAGTGGCTCCAAATTTTTCATGAACAAAATAAGAACTTAAAATTAAATTTGATGATAGTTTATTTATATTGATGACAGTAGAAAAATAGATAGAAAGCCTGAACTAGGATATACACAATGAAAATAATCAGGAACAACATGGTCAAAAGGTAAGAAGATTGGGTCAATATGGAGTTCAACGCACTCAAAGAAATTAAAAATTCTGTTCCAAAGAATCCCTAAAGGAATTTGCTCAAAAATGTTAACAAAAAAAACCATTCTGGCCACCGATGCGTTATTTTTAAAATATAACAATTACGTTCAGATAGGAATAACAGTCAGTTGCTTGGTTGCTGCATTGTTAGGTCACGCCCACTTTTTGGTGGGGAAAAGTTCAAAAACCAGCGTCAGTTTGGGTAGGTTAAGGGTAACATCCAAGGCCAAATTGGGGTCCCCGGGGCACCACTGATTCAATTTTTTTTGTTGAAAAAGGATCCTTATGGTATGGGTTATTGTGGCATGAAATATCACGGCACTACGGACACCAGAACCCCCCCCCCCGCCTCCCCCAGGGGTGGGGGGTCCAAAAGGGCCGAAATCATAAAAATTGAGCATGTTTTTTTTTGTGTCGGAAAAGGATCCATTCAAATCTTGACTACTCATTGAATTTTGATGCTAGAACAAAACCAAAGACAGTTATTGAATCCTTGGAACATTTCTATCAAAGGTAGTAGATTCAATTTGAACATTTTGAAAAAAAATTTTTTTTTGTGATATGCAAAACTTTAAAATAACATCTCAAACCATTATTTTTGGATTTTGGATCCACATAAATTTTTTGGCTTGTCACATTTGAATAATTGAATCGAATAACTTTGTTAGAAATGTTCTAAGGATTCTAAAACTCTTTGGTTTTGTTCTAGCATCAAAATTCAACGAGGAGATAAGTCTTGAAATTTACATAAAAGTGTATGAAACGACTCATTATTAGTAAGAAAAAATAAAATAAAACCTAAATCAAAAAAATGTCATGAGTGCAAAAAGGCTTACTCTCATAAAATACATATACTGAACAATTTTCAAGCGAATCGGACAAACTAAGTTGAAAATCCCGGACCTATATGAATGAGGTGCATGGTGAGTACTCAAATAAAATTTATTTCTATATGTTTTATGCACATTATTTGCACATATAAATAGATCAAAGAAACTGCATTCATGTACATAATTGTCGGTTATATTGCAATTCAATAGTACATTTAGTTTTTGGGCTCTCATGAATACATTTCTACCATTCAAATTGTATCTCCTCATTGAATTTTGATGCTAGAACAAAACAAAAGACAGTTTTAGAATCCTTTGAACATTTTTAACAAAAGTTATTGACTCAATTATTCAAATGTGACAAACCAAAAAATTTATATGGATCCAAACCCAAAAATAATTGTTTGAAATGTTACTATAAAGTTTCACATATCACAAAAATTATTTTTCAAAATGTTCAAATTGAGTCAATGACTTTTGTTAGAAATGTTCCAAGGATTCTAAAACTGTCTTTGGTTTTGTTCTAGCATCAAAATTCAATAAGATCCATCTTGATATGTACATAAAAATGTATCAAAAAACTCATTTTTATTTTTAAAAAAATTTGGCCTAAATCAAAAAAATGACAGGAGTAAAAAAGGTTTACTTTCAAAAAATACATATACTGACCAATTTTCAAGTGAATCTGACGAAAAAAGATCAAAATCCCGGATGGTACTCTTTAGGTTAGCTTTTTTTGTTGGTTGATTCATGTTATTTTAGGTTAGTGTATTCAACTAACCAAACATTACCTAACCTAACCCATCATTGCGTCACTACTGTTTAACAGCATATTTAAGTGTCTGTTTCTTCACTTTAATATACGATGTTCCAATAACTTTGAAGTTGAATAATTCAAAAATCACGCATAAGCAAACAGGATGTCATTCATGTAACATGTTTTTAAACACATTTCTTTAGTGGTTCTTTGGAGCAGAATTTTTAATTTCCATGAGTGCATTAAACTCTATATTGTCCAAAGATTGCACCAAGCAAACTTGTGCTTTAGTGTTACACTAATGTAAAAATTCTGGCGCCTACAGCAATCTATAGCTTGGACTTTATTAGGCCTTCCTTAGTTGAAGCTGCAAATAGACACTGAATGCTTTCTTTCAAGAGTCCCAAAATGAACTGTAGAAAAAATTTAGGCCCTACACTGATAAATAACAGAAAAACTGCTTTTAATTAAAAAATATTGAACCAGTGATTGGTAAATTAAGTTTATTTTAGTAGCAGCATACAAGAACACCTACCAACCAGAAATGTGAGATGTTTAACAAGTAAATAATTCAAATCATTTAACATACAGTGCATGAGAGTCTAACATAAAGACCTACTTAGTTTCAAACATCTAGTCACGTCTCATTCTATGCTGACACAGAAAACATCTTTAGTACAAGTTCAAGAAGCAACCTCTTCCCTATAGCACAGATTTAAAAATTGCTGCTATCTAAACAGACATTTACGAGAAGTAATAAACAATCAGGACAATATAAGGTCAGGTTTGATAGGCAAGTACACTAATAAATGATCTGGTTACAGTACATAGCAGGTGTAGAGCATGAAAGAAGTTCATGAAGTAGGCTAGTTTCTAAACATTCTAACAGATGGAACTTTACCAAGGCTAGCCAAATAATCAGCATAGAACCAACATGTGTTCTGATAAAGTGAATGAGCGAAATTAAATTGATGCAACAAGATTTTTTAACACGCCGCTGTGAGATGCTGGCTTGACTACAATCTCGTAATTCAAAGTGGATCAAAGTAATTTAAACACTAAAATTGAAGTATTTTAGGGTAGCTTTTCTAGTAATTTCATTCAAGCCAACTTCAATACAATATATACAATTCTGGTATTTTTCCCATCAACAGGAATTACAATTTTCAACAGGTTAGGCTTGTTATTGAAAAACTTAATTGAAACGAAGTCACTGATATACTCTAGTCATATTATCACAGAAACGAAATTTACCTATATGGCTTCACTGAAAATAGAACCTCCATGAGGATCCGACGAGTGTACAACAAATCAACACACTGAATTGAATAAATAAAAATTCATGGACGTGATTTCAAACTAAATTTGTTGTTTAAATATCAAAATTGCAGACAATGTACTTGGAAGTAATATCGTCTATTACTACTGGCGACCATAGTGCTTCGTACAAGTTTCACAACACAAAAACCGAAATATATCTGCAAAGCAAAGTACTCGATAATAATATAGCAGACTTCATAAAACTTATATTAATTATCTCACCTTGACACCTACGTCCTATATTCACTGTATAAACTTGACCATGCACTTTTCGTCACCAAGCACCGAAAGCCCACGAGCTGGAACAGTGCTGCCAGTTAGGTGTTCTGTAAACTCTAAATTATTATTTCAGAGCCGTCGTCCAAACGCTAAAAAAAACATTTTTAATTTAGGTGAGTTGCACGTGAAAATAACTAATAAAGTCTACTGAATGTGCTCATCTGAAAAGCTAACTTTCAAAATCTTCAAATAAATTTCTGCAAAATGCAATTATTCTCAAAATGAAACAACATGCATGCAACTGGCGTGTCACTAACCATTTATTTTTAGCTGAATGTAAAAATTTGAGTTTTAATTAAATACAAATGTTTCACATTTCATCAAACAATACTATTATGTTTGTATTAAAATGTTGTTTGCCTACTTTAGATCGGAGTTTTAGTTAATTTATTATTGTTGTTCTTTCCTGTCTTTTCATATTTGTACAGTTGTGCTTGCCATTGAAAGATATATTTTCATTCAAAATCAAGTTTAAGGAAAGAGATTTTGCTGCTCATATTCACTCAGAGATTTAAAAGTTCTTTTACCCATCATTAAAACAAGTGAATCAAAACTGGAGGGCCAATTGGCGACCGGTTTCGCGAACGTTTAGCTACTAATGGTTAATTTATTTATTTAACCATGGGAAAAGCTCATACTGATTCAGTTTCAGGCTACTCGAAGCTCCTCGAAGCAAACCTTCCCTAGACTATAGAGCATTAAAAGAATTTAGCAAACCCTTGTAGCTTAATTTCGTTTCTTTTTAATAGTAAAAACATACTGAAATATGATATATTTTCGAAAACATCTAAGCTTTATTTTTTAAAGGTACTGATTTGTAAATTTAAAAATTGTTCTTGTGCCTTAAATCTGCTCATGCTACTCTAAAGTCAATTTTCTAAAATTTATAAAAGTTTTTTGATTTCAAGGTGAATAAAGTCATTTCATTAATTTGAATTGTCTATCTTTATTTTGAAATTGCATTTCTTATTAATATGTGAGCCGTACGTTTAAACGCATCGTATGATTTGTCTATTAGTGAACTTGGTATTGTTTGTATATTAGTACACTTCGTATGGCTTGTCTATTAGTATACCTCGTGTGGATTGACAATTCACACTCCTTGGATAGCTTGTTTATTAATCAAGGACTTTTACATTGAAAATTTTTTAAATTAAAAACCAATGTATTGTAGAACATTCATGGAATCATCTTTTTTGGTAATAAACTGTTTTTCTTTTCTTTCTTTCTTTCTTTTTAAACTTGTATAAAGTAGTTCGTCGTGTGAAACCACACATGTTCCAGATTTTCCTTGATATCTTCCTTCAGTCTTTTAGTGTATCCATTCATCAGCATAGTTTTTAAATATCTATGAAAAAAGTTCAAATATTTGGGAAAATACAGGAAAAAACGCTGCCAGAAGAACTTTACAATTAAAAACGTTAAGACATTCGACGAACCCATCAATTTGGGACCTTTATGTTGAGAGGTTTTTAAGATCCTATTGATTTTAATGCATTTCATGAATTAACTTATTTTTAAATCAACGGGGTCTCTTATTCACGTTCCCCCATTTCCGACGACGAAACCTTGCGAAGTACTTAGTACCTATTTTCTTTCATGTTCATGACAGAATGGATGTGAAAATAACTAAATTTCCTTGTTAGAAAGCGAGGTTTATCAATTTTATTGTTTTTTGGGCGTGTGGGAGGCTCTGCAGTTTTGGTCAGATTCATTAAGGCTCCTTTCAAGCACCGGGAATTATCAGTCTAGGATACTAGAGGGATTTTGCAATAATGGATGGGTTTTGGCCCCCGTAAGTGACGAAGTTAAGTGATAGTTAAACGATTCGACTACTACTTTGACCGTTTTTACAACGAACGCTTAATGTTAATTCTCTGATTTATGGATAACTCAGCTTCACTGATGTACTTCAGTATTGCCAATTTTCGAATAACCATTGTTTTTAAATTTGTTTCGATTTATCTAAAAAACTCTTTACAAGAGATCACCTCAGTCGCCGGTCAAATAACGCGTTCTACTCAGGTCGTATAATTGGCGCTCACGTTTTAAACGACGAAACCAAGAAGAAAATGAAGATTAATTAAAACTTTCATCTGTGAAAATTTTCGGGCAACCATCCACCATACTTTCTCAAACGAAAATAAAACAAGTAAAATTTTTCGCCCAAGCCAATCGTAGGCATATATTGGGATATCATTTTCAACTGTTAAAAAGAGGAGTCCATTATTTTAAGGGCTGTACATCGCATCGAATCTCGTACTCTGTTCACTGATTCCTCTGAATAGTAATGCCAACTGAAGAACATTATGAACTTCATTCTTACTCAGACGAATCGTAAATAAAAACACAAAGGTTGCTACTTTCAAAGTCAACATTGCTAAAACTATTTATTGCTGTCAGATATTAAAAAGTAAACGCTTCGAGCAAAAGGGTCATCATCAGTACAAGTTGTCTGCAAAGAACAAAACGGAGATGAATAGATAAAAATATACGGGAAATAAACACAGAATTAAAGAAATGCATCTACTGAAATCAAGAGGAAAATATGTACAAAGGGTGGGCACTATTAGTTTCATTAAGAGGCGGCCTAAGTTGAAAAATGTACTAGTGCAAAGTTGTCGCAAATCCAGCCTTGCTCCTTACCAGAGTCCCGTGCAAAATAATCTATATCTTGCACATTTA